>MJUU01009936.1:201236-256374 GCA_002080025.1 Modiolus philippinarum | reverse complement strand
TTTCGGCCATTGTAGGTGTTTCCTGTTATCTTTTTTATTCCATATACTACTCAACAAAAGAACCAATACATAGATTTTATCAAAAATAATATTATAACTTTCTAGCAGAAAAACCTTAACTCATAGACAAAATGATTTTGCTTTGCACGTTAGAAATAATATCATACCAAAAAATGTCTCTTTAATTACTGAACAATCTCCGGTCAAGGTCAAGGTTATTATCCAGAATTTCTGCTAGCAGACGTAAATAGTGAGTATGTCCACATCTTCTTTTTCCCAAATTGTAACATATTCGAATTTGTTGTTATGACGAAAATGAATTCTTTGGGCCTATTTTCCGTTTTCACCTAACGTTCTTATGAGTGTGTTTCATACGTGGTGCGCAATCGTGATGTTGAGACGTCTCCAAGGACCTACTACCACGTGATTTAACATTTGATGTCATTATTCACGTTGGCTTTTAATTGAACAGGGCATGAAAGATTGTTTTTCAGACGGCAAATTGTTTTCTCGATAAAGAATCCAAATTATTGACATCAAACAGTCTAAATCATCCATCAGTTCAAGGCGAACACGATCATCGGGTGAAAAATTACTATTTAAATTTTCATGGCATCCGTTTCGGAATTGATTTGATAATAGAATAAATGAATGCATTTTGGCGTTGAATACATTCATACACTAAATAGAAACTGTAATATCATTGCAAATAAAAAAAACATTGAATTTTAATCTAAGTTTATATCCATAGTAAAGTGTTTTGGTTTTGTTTTCATTTTCGTTTCGTGGCACGTGAACTATACAAATTTAAAAGTCGTAATGATATTTCTCGAGTCGTAACAGGAATTTTTTTTGGCGTAAAAAAATTGGAAATTCATGAGTTTTTGTTGACATATGTATTGAAGGAGGTGTCTTATTATATATCAAAGCTACCTTTATATTTTTGTAAAATGACTAGGAATGCACCAATACACAAAAAGCTTATTGATAATATTTAATATTTATATAAAAAAATTCTGTGTATGGTGAAATGAACCATGCGCTCTGTATCCCAAACCAACTGTAAAGATATTCTGCTTTTATCCATTATAATACAAAAAAAAAAAATACCGATATTGCATAAAAACAGTAAATTTCGTTATGCTGTACACGTGTTTCAAGGGGTAACCTCTCATCAGCAGCATTTAAACCAAATAATATGGAAAGCCATAATCCAAAAGTAGTCAAAAAAGTACCCATTTCCAAAAAAAATATCCAAATAGGAAGCCAAATCCAGTACCAAGGACATCTACCGAGTGCCATACACGAAATGAAGCCTCTGTATTTTTAAGTCGGTAGAATTTGATAGAGACAGTAAATTTCTAAAATACGCAAAGTAAAATTTTCATGTCAGACAAGTCTGACTATTGGGCTTGTGAATACCCACGGGGACCTCTGGTCAACCAGCAGTGGCATCGGCCCAATCGTTCAAAATTCCAAAAAATACCGAAGTTGCATAAAAGCATAAAATTTCGTTATGTTGTACACGTGTTTCAAGGAGTGACCTCTCATCAGCAGCATTTAAACAGTAAAACACGTAAAATAATTTGCCCATTGACTCCATATATATTTGCATAATTATGAAAAAAAAAAAAACAGGTTTTAATAAAGTACCAAGACAAATTTCAACAAGTTCTTGTTAATAATCAAAGGACATATTCCGCATCCATTTATACATAGTGTATACCTTTTCATACTATATGCGGTTGGGCATAAATATGGAATATTCTGATTTTCTGAGCCAAAATTTGAAGTTTGAAAGTATTATGCACAAAAGTGTGTGAATGAAAGTATAATATTTAGCTTTAAACATTGTTTTCTAACTGTGAAGTACCAAAGTCTGATTCTACGAATCTGTTACACCATTCCTTCAACCCGTTCTGAAACCCACTTTTTGGTGAAAATGTGATATTTTTTAAATCAAAAATTGTGCGCCCAAATTATTCCCAAAAATGCAATTTTCGATGCCTTTCGTGTAAAAGAATGATTTATTGATAATTGCAGTGATTTTTATTCGATAATATAATTTTTTGGAAAGAAACAGCCTTTAAATATCCCAGTCATTCTCAACAAAAAAATATTCCATATTTATGACCAAGGGTATATATGCATTTACTACATCATGATTTTAAGAAATGGAAAGAAAATTATATTTAACTCTTTACAGTTATCCACGTCTGCTGCAAAAAACAAATTCTAATCCTGAAAAATTTCTACTTTCACTAGATGCTTTAAATCTAACAATGCCTCAACAGCACTTATCTTTAATAGCAAAAGACGTGGATATCCACAAATTTCTCCGTTTAAGTCCAAAAAATGATTTACTTGTTCTCTCCTCATCAACAAAAATACTGCTAAATCAACCGTCAATGGCAGAACATTCACCCTATCTTTTGATACTGACATAAATTGAAAAACTAATAATCTTATATATTTGATTACATGAACAAAATCTAATTGTGGAATTCAATATGTAGGGAAACCGTTTGCATCTTTAAAAACGGACACAACAACATCTCCATCGTTTCCGTAGATACAAAAAATTTTGAAGTTTAATTTATCAACATCTAAATAAATATAAGCATAACATCAAATTTATAAAGATTCAACCATTAGAAAGTGTTGTAAAGAAGGCGGACAGTCACATAAACAGTTTGAAAAATCACTTAGAGCTTGTGAACTGTCTTGGATAAAGAAGTTGCAAACGGCGTATACTCTCGGTTTAAATGATAATATTATGGGCCTAGGTAACATATCAAGAACTTCTTCCATCAATATTATGGATGTTGTTTCAAAAAAGTTACGTAATAAATGATCCCACGGTAAAAGTATCAATCGTAATAAACGAAAATACCACAGAACTTCAGTTTCAATTTCTGACCTTCTTACAATCTTTAAAAATAACGGCAGAAATAATTTGCTTTGTAAATTATGTTCAATTCCTATTGTTAAATTAAATACTTTATTGGAAAAATGCAATACCATAGCATATTACAGTCCAATGTATGAAGCTGCTGGAATAATAAGCGCATTTTGCTACCCAAAATTATTTCCTTAAATTGATAAACCCGAAGACCATAAAAGATATTTCCTTAATTTACCGTATATCAACAAAGGGATCGATCTTATTGATGTATCAAGTATATTTAGAGACTCAAAAATTATCAAACGTATTCCTCCTTATTTTAATAATATGGAACCACCCATTATTTCTTATACTTACAAAAAACCTACAAGATACCTTATTTTCAATTATTCATATTGCATATGCAGAAGTTAAATTCACAGTAACTTCGGTATTTAGTTATCTGTTACCAAAAATCCTGAAATTAATCAAAATTCACCCTTGACCTAACATTGTGCAAGCTCGAAGTTTTGATATGAACCTAGTGGTTATGTTATTACAGGAGACCTCAACATCGTCCAGGACCGAGAGGTAAAAACTTTTCTCCAAAAAGGACCCAAATACCGTCCTCCTTCAAAAATCATTTAGAAGGACTGTCATGTCATTCTGTAAAAAGTGGTGTAAAAGAGAAAATGCGGATAAAAAAAATCATTAAACACTTTCATTAAGAAATGGTTCTTTGTAAAGCTCATACAATAAGCAATCATTTCATACTTAGTTTTTATAACTTGAAGGCATTTTGTGAACATTTTGAACCAACTGGAAGAAAAACTCGAACGAAAAACGAATATTTCCAAAATTTCGGTAGGTGGGTCTAAACATGGGCCAAAGTCCACTAGTGCGTACAGGTTATGATCGTGTTAACATGTTTTAATATGAAGAAGGAATGTATGCGGACCTTAAAAAATGGGCTTGGTTGGGAGGTGTGGGGGTTTGCACGGGGGGTTATTCCAGCCCATGGACTGTAAGGAGTATCTCCCTCATGCAAAGCTCTGTCCTTAGCTGATTTTGGCTTCACATTTAGATCATGTTGGTTGTCTGTTCTCTGTTAGTTTTTAAACGTTTTTGGGTTATGGCCTTCCAAATATTTAGATTTTATCTGAACTTAAGAGACATAAGTTGTCGAAATGCGCATATGCATAAGCTAGATTCAAAGTGACTTCGGTATTTCGTACATACATGGGTTAATGCTAAGTGAAAAGTACTTAATATGGAATTATTTTCGTTTTTTTTTTTTGCAAAATTATCAACTGATATTAGTGTTCCATTCCTTTTACGAAATGACGAATGTCCGTTTCTACATAAAGTTTTATTACCTAATATTCTGATTTATTGCATTATATTGTCTTGACAATATATTTGTGGAAATCTTTTAAGGCTTAAAATTTTCCTATCGTGGTGAGGAGAATCTGATAAGCGTTCTATCAAATGAAATTATCGTAACATTAAAATCAGTCGCATTTCAACCACAGCGGAGTTAAAATATGGAATTAAAAACACATAAACAAAAAACAAAAATGCAAGGAAAATAAATGGTAAACATCTACAATAAAAATTGAAGAATGTCAGATTCAATATTGCATTGACAAGTATACAGGAAACCAAACTCTCTTGACTTCAACAAGCTTTAATTACAAGGACTTTGAAAAGCATTAAACTCTGATAACAAAATGAGCATAAAATGCTTTTCGAGGTATGTATAAATATCATTGTTGAAGGTCTCGTGATGACTTCAAGATAAAGAACAACAATAAAAGCTTTGTTCCATCGATTATTTTTTCCGTGTATTCGTAAAGTATTTGTCTCATTTCATTTACTCCATATCTCTTCATAGTGAATTTGAATATAATAATACTATAATAATAATAATTATCAATTTATGATGTTAAACAGACAGGTAGGCATACAGACGAAATTCTGCATTTGATATAGGCGACATTATAAAAAGGGGCAACCAAAAAAAAAAAAGAAATGTCAAAAAATGAGAAAAAAATCTCCTGCAGTATGAAGGGCATAGGAAGTTAGTTCTGTAAAGTTCCACCAATTTTGGAATTAATTCATAAAAAAGCTGACATTAATCAGACATTTCAAAATCTAACGTCGTGTTGATACACTTAAGACGTATTTGTTATTATTTGCAATACTTTTCTTAAATAAACACATACATACACTGGCTTAAGGCATTAGTTTTTTTGTAAAGCAACGGCTGACCATGATTGTAAGAGCACCCTGCCAGTTTATTTTATGTTTGAAAACGATTAAGCATCCATGGGCTTGATAAAACATGGATGGGGCGTTGTTCAACAATAAGCAATGACTTTCGCTCAAACCGGTGCCAAGGGCCACCTTGAACTTACTAAGAAATATTAGCAAAACTCACTGTTCAATGAAGAACAACAATAAAAGCGTTGTTCCATAGATAAGTCCTACCATGTTTTTGAAGATACTTTGTCTCATGTATATTTGCTCCGTATCATTTCATTGTTTATTTAAGACTGGAATGTGTCTCTCCTGCGGGAGATGTGCGCTTTCTATTTATTTCAGTTATTGCTCTTGAGAGAGTATTTCTCAAATAGATATACTATCACACTTTCAAACTTTGTCATTATATTGTTTTAGTTTTTGTAATTTCCAAATAATCTGGCCAACTTTTTATAGTCCCACATCTTGCTATTAAATAATGCACCGTTTTCTTACAATCGACTTGATGAGCGCCTCGTTATTGTCTATTTCCTGTATCTGTCTTTTAGTTTAGGACACTACTTCTTTTTTTTCGGGCAACGGATGACAGAGATTGTAAGAGCACTTTGCCAGTTAATTTCAGGCTTGTTGACGATTCCTCATCCATGGGCTTGAGAAAATAAGGATGTGGTGTTGTTCGAAAATACACAATCATTTACACTCAAACCAGTGCTAGGGGCCGTCATGAACTAACTATGGGGTATGGGGAAAGCTTATTGTTAAAGGTGGCTTCAAGATGAAGCACAACAATAAAATTGTTGCTCTATTGTTTGGTTCTACCATGTATTTATAGAGGTTTTTGTCATATGGACTGTAAACCGGGAAATTTTCGCGCCGTCCTTAATTCGCGGTAAATGACAGAATTTTAGTTCGCGCAGTTTTGAATTCGCGGTGCCAAATTTTTGACAATTGACTTCAATTGTAGACAAGTATATTCGCGCCGTTTTATTTTCGCGCTTCCAAACCCAACAAGAAAATCGCGAAAATAAAACTGCCGCGAAAATTTCCCGGTTTACAGTATTTACTCAATATCCTTTTATTGATTATATAGGATATAATATAAATACAGTCGAACACCCAAAGGACCGATTAAAACAGTTCGAGCGAAAGGGGTGTTCGAAATATCGAGGTTGAACCATGTTTGAACTTGAACAAAAGGACCATAAAAAGGTTTCGAGGCATCCATGATGTTCGATACATTGCAGTTGGAGACATCGAAGTTCTGCTCTATGCAATTGTCCCCATAAATTTTTTTCTCTATTTTGTGTCTTTGTCCTTTTATCAACAAACAACGAAAAGATTTTTATTTCTATTCTCAATGTCAACATCTTTTACTTTCCCCTAATAAATACTTCTTAGCCCTACAGAAATAAAACCCAAGTTGATTCAATAGTAGTTTTTAACTTGCGCTATTCTCTTTTCCAACATTCAGCACATTGGTATTTACGTGGCAAATTGACACTTTATCTACATTTTTTTCATTTAGTGCTTCGGGTCAACTTATAATTTTATGCGCATTGCCTTCTATTGCTTTTTAAATTATACAAGTGACGATCGATAGAGGAATCCTAACTCTTGTACAAAATCTGAGTGTTTAGAATTCGGTCATTCACCTGGTTGTTTATTTCAGTTGTGGTTATTTTTTTGTGGTTCTTTGTTCTTGATTTGATTTTTTTGCTTAATATATATATATTAGCTCTCCGTTCGTCTTTCCTTGAACACATCCTAGATGTAAGGTAGGCTTTAATAATTTATGACTTAGTTCAGAAAAAAACTATGATCTGAAATTGTTTGGGCGATAAGTTTTTATATACATTTTTATATAAATTCAAATCTGGTACTATTTGTCTAACAGTTTACTTCGAGACATTTTCGTTAATGTACAAAACTCTTATCAACAGCTGTCAAAATAGAAAACAAGAAATTCAGAAACAACAACAAACAATGAGAGAAGATCACTTGGAACATTGCAGTGTTCTGAGCAAAAATTAACACGTAGCTATTTCGTACTTCTTTGTTGACAAAATGAGTTACGCCAAAGAAAACGCAACAACTGATATTTATGTGTTAGAATCCTTCTATATCGAGCTGAACTGTTTTTCTTTGCTAAATTGCTAAGCCAATTTTCTGCTTTAAGTTTAGCATCCATTCATTTTCTTTCCACTCTTCAAAATTTGCCACAGCAGCAACGTTTGATTAAAACGTCAAAATCAAAATTTCCAAATTATCTGACCATTTCAATCACACTGTAGAAAAATTAAAGAATAATAGCTTCAATCTTAAAATTCCGAGCCCCACTTTTTCAAGAAATTGTTTAACAGTTGACATTTGTCCAAAATGGCACTGTTTTGAATTTTTTTTTTGGGGGGATACCGATTTTTGAGAATTTCAAGTTTTATCATTTAAAAGATTTGGAAATTTGCACAAAGGTTCCCAAAAGGTTCCAAAAGCAGCTCGCAAGATATCAAACTGATGCATCGTGGTTCACAGAAGATAAACGTCAAAGTAATGCCTGTTAATTGGGAAACAGGGCATTTTTGGAAACATCCCAGGAAATGTTTAAAAGTTCTTAACATTGATTGATTGAATGAATAACTAAATACAGAAGTAACCATAAATTTATTTTCTGCATATGCGCATTTCGACAACTTATGTCTTTTCAGTGCAGATAAAATCTAAATGTTTGGAAGACCATAAACTCAAAGTAGTTAAAAACTGATAGAGTAAAAAATGACCAAAACCAATCCAAAAACTTCACATGGGAAAATGTCTTCACGAGGTTAGCTTTGTAGTTGACAATAAAGAAAACCAATCATGCTTAAAATTCGCCACAAACCCAATTTTTATGCTTTTCATACCATGGATTGCGCGTAGAGTGTTTTAACAAATCAGTCATGCGAATTTTTTATTATCTATTTATTTTTTATTTTTGGTTTACAGACTATTTAATTGCAAGAAAATTGGTAGTTACATTTGTTGAAAACTGCTATTTGTGTGAAAAAAATCCTTAACAATTAGGTGTTGCGTTTTCATAAGCACTCAGTATATATTTTAAACACCAATAATTATAATATCATCGGACGCCCAAACTGCGCCCTCCCTTTAAGGAAAATGACGTCACGGCATTGTTAGATGCAACTATTTTATGTCGCAATGTATGTGAATCGGTTAAACTGACATTTAACTATATTTAAATGTAACAAACCAATGCAAACACCACGAAGAACTTTAATTACTTATTGCAAGTTATTCCACAACAACATGGAGTCCTAGCTGCGTCTCCTTTAAACAGTGACCGTGTGACGTTGGACTATTTGCAAAAATAGACAAATCAGGTTAGGTCATGGAATGTAAAAAAAAAATAAACTGCAGCTTAACTTTCGGTCACTTTGGAGGACGGATTAGGGCAAAACCTGCATTTTACACAAGGCGTATTTTTGTTCTAAGAAAATATGCACTTTTTTATTTAAAACTAAACCTTTTCATTTTTACCTGTTTAATTTTCATCTGTAGGTGTATTTTACGTCTTGGTTGACAATAATCTGAATATAGAACGCTAAGAAACCGAAAGTGATGACGTAAGCGGATGAGCGCGATAATTATATATAATGCAGTGTAAATAAGGAAGAGGGGGAAATTAGGACAGGGGCGTAGTCAGTAGCTCCTCTCAATAAATAAAATTATTTCCATTTTAGTGCAACAAGTTTCAAAATACTGTATCATTTTATTTTAGATTAAAAAGTTACACAAGAATTACAAAAATGAACACCAAAATTCAGAAAATTATTTTAATTCAATGTTTGTTCCTTTAATTACACGGATGCGTATTGATGCCACACGAAGAAAAAAATAATTCGTAATTATGAGATGTTATTGCAAAGTTATGGGATAATTATCTCATAATTATTCGAAAACATCTCAAAATAATGAGATAATATTTCATCATCATGATATATTATTAGATAATGAGCACATAACTCTGAGATTCTGTATCGTAATTATGAAATATTTACTGATATTTATGAAATATCATAATTATGATATAATATCTCATAATTTCGAAATAATATCTCATAAATATAAAATAATATCTCATAAATATGAAATGTTATCTCATAATTATGAAAAAAATTACCTTATTATTATGAGATATTATCTCATTATTACGAGATATGTTTTTCTTCATGTGGCATCGATACGCTTCTGCAATATTAGGATTTTGATTTTGATATGAAACGTCATAATTTTAAGTATTTGTATAAAGCATCGTGTTTTTAGTATATATTTATTTTTTTTTCTGCTGGATGGCAAGTACATGTATCACTATATATTAATACTATTAAAGGAACTAGACGAATTTTGATAGCCAGTTTGCCGTTTCAACAACAAACACCACTCGCAAGTTTCATAAATTAGAAGTTTGAAACCACTGTGCATTTTTAAATTGCATCGGCACAAACGCAATTGTTTCAATTTTTTTTCTAATTACTATATTATTTTTTCCTGATTGCCGGGCCCGATATGGTTCGAAAAGAATACATTAAGAAGCTTACAATTAATTTCCGTTATTTGAAGTTCAGATATCAAATTTGTATTATATTTTACCGAATTTTCCTTCTGGCATGAGGAAATATTTAGAGTTTGATATATATTCGTGGTTCAAAATCATATTCTTTTATACCTTTGATGTTTAAATTATTTAATTGAAGATATAAATTCGGTTTTAAAGAATATGCAAAGTAATTGTATTTTTATACTCCTTTAAGCTCACCTTACCCGAAGGGTCATGTGAGCTTTTGCCATCATTTGGCGACCATCGTTCGTCCTTTTTTCCTTCCGTCCGTCGGAAACTTTTTCAAAAATCTTCTGCTCTGAAACTGCTGTTCCAATTTTAACCAAACATTTCCTGAATCACTACCAAAATTGTATCCGAAGAGTTCGAAGACCAAACAACATGGCCGCTGTTGCTAAGAATAGCACATGGGGTAAATTGTTACAGATATCATGGCACTCGGTTGATATCCTTGGTCCTGGTTTTGGCCTCCTATTTCGATATTTTAGGCAATGAGTAGTTCTTTTTGACTACTTTTAAATAATGGCTTTCCATATTTTTGATTCTAATGTTGCTTATGAGAAGTCACTCCTTGAAACACGTGTATATCATTACGAAATTTAGATATTTTTTTTTTTTTTTTTGCAACTTGCAATTAGGTATTTTTTGCATTTTGAACCATTGGGCCGATGCCACTGCTGGTGAACCAGTGTTTTCCGGGGGTCTGACATGAAAATTTTACCTTGCGTTTTATAGAAATTTACTGTTTTATCCAAATTCTAACCACATGTAAATACTGAGGCTTTATTCCGTGTATGGCACTCGGTAGATATCCTGGGTACTTTTTTGTCCTCATATTTCGAAATTTTTGGTAATGAAATTTTTTTTTACTACTTTTGGGTAATGGCTGTCCATAATATTTGATTCTAATGCTGCTGCTGAGAGGTTACTTCTTGAAGTACGTGTACAGCATAATGAAATTTACTGTTATTTTTATGCAAATGGGGTATTTTTTGTATCAAAATTCTAACAGGGATAAAATTGTTCAGCATGACAAGATCTACCCACGGCCTGCAATTTTGAAAAAAAATATCTGTGAACCGGTTTTGAAGATATTGTCTTTTTTTCGTAAATTATGAAAAAAAAAACTATAACAGATAAAGTTCAACTTTAAATTGCAAAAAATGTTTAGCATTATGTACCTGGAAATTTGGTAGAAAATCTGAATACCAATATAGGAGCTATTGTCCTTTATAAGTCGACGTTTAAGTGATTTTACATATTGTTTCTTATTTTTAAAAACACAATTAAAGGTAAAGATTAACATTAATGACAACAATGTTCAGCATATGAAGCTCTACCAAACTGACAATTTTGAAAAAAATCTGAATACGCAAATAGGAGTTATTGCCTTTTATCTTAATTTTGGTGATTTTTATTTATGTAGTCTTATATTCTTAAGGATAGATATTACGTTTGATATGCAAAAATGTTCAGCAAATTAAGATCTACCAACCTACCAATTTTGAAAGAAAATCTAAATTCTCATATAAAAGTAAATGCCCTTTTTGTTTGACGAATCTTTGGTTATGTTTATACATATTGCCAATATTTAAAAAAATAAAGATAAGCCCAAAGTAAACTTTCAATTACAAATATGTTAAGTTTATAAAGCTCTACCCACCTGGAAATTTTGAAAAAAATGAATACCAATATAAGATTTATTGCCTTGTATTGGTATTTTTTTTGGTAATTTTATACATTTTGTCTTATATTGTTCAGCCTATTAAAATCAACCAATCTAGCAATTTTCCTCATCGAAGATGGCCACCAATTAGAACTTACTTTAACATTGAACCCTACGCAAACCTTCTCTTCTAGCTACTTTTACCATTTGAACCAAACTTGGTCAACATTGCCATTTTCGGCGCACTTTTAAAAATGATCCTAGTAAGTTCACATAAGATCCAAGGTGACTATCAGCGCAGGGATTATAGTTTGAATAGGACCCTGTGGAAAATGCATTCAAAGATCTTCTCATGTGAAACATTGGGCCAAATAACATTGAGGTCTGTTAACATCTGTTGACATTGAGGTTATTTCGACAGTCTATGTCGATCAGCTATGGGCCAGTTGAGCTATACAGGCTTTTGAGAACCTTAAGTTTGGGAGCTAAATCAGGTTTCCCCACAAAGTTCGAACGTGTCCAACTCAAGGATAACTTCATTACTTGGAGTGAACAAATGAAGTCTGACTAAAATATCTGTGAAAACCAAAAATTGATTATAAAAGAAGAAAGCTGTGCATTGAGCAACAGTCTTACATAGCGTCTGTCGTCTGTTACAAGTACAGGTAATATCTTCAATAATGAATTGTTTTTATTTCGGGAATTTAATTGTCTTATTCCACATTTAAAATCACAAGCAGAATTGTGCCTGCTACACAAATGTATTGACCAAGAGTAAAATATTAAACTTTCTGCAAAGTCTTTAGATGTTTATTTGTATAAATATATTATGGAAACGTACGAAATATATCAATAAATTGCATTACGGTTGATACTCGGAAACAGACCGGATACTGTTAATACGTTCATGTAGTAATGTCTTGGATGTTGTCATTTGTCGTTCTAGTATTCGGCACTTTAAAACCGTGGATAACAAATAATCCGCGGTTCATTAAAGAGAATGCTATATTTATTCATATAACAAAACACCTGCCAGCGTTCTGAGAGTCAGATCAGATCGGGCAGTATCGGGATACCCGATCTGTAAGGTCAAAGAAAAATTATTGTTGGTTTTGTCTAAAAGGTATGTTACATGTACTGATTAGTACTTCATGCAGCTCTTTGAAATGATTGCAGTTGGAGTTAACATATGTGCTATGGTCTCATGTTCATTTACTCCACATTATTTCGTAAAATATTCAGCTATGAATGATGGATCTTCATATATATTAGTATAAACCACGGGTTTTTTGCTAGTATAATATAACAATACACATTTAGGTAGTTAACCAGTTCAATATGTTATACATGAATATAAATACCAACTTCAGAAAAGTATAGCGAACCACATGTTAGTTTTACAATATCCAAAAAATAAATGTTTATCAGGTATAAATGTTTATAATGGAATTCATTTAAAAAAATAAAAATCAAACAAATTTCTTAACAGTTGAATTCTTTAATAAAACATTGTGAAAAATAAAATACATTTGTCTTCCCTGTGTCGCTTGCATTATATTAATGGAATGATTTCTGAATTTGAAATACGGACGAAATTTGACACTTCACACCAATCAGACAATTTTATAGTCAAAAAGGAAAAGCTGACCGGTCCAAAGATTAAAACCACCCATATATGAGTCATATTTTTTCAAATGCTAAATCGTATGCGCCTGGATAAAGCATATATCTGCATTAAATTCAAAATATCTATGTTGCTAGCGTTTTCGACTCTTATGTGACCTAATCATAGATATCAAAATCAACAGAGGGAATACATCACATGAAAGATATATGACTAAAGTTTAACAATATTGGAACTTATTCATAATATCAGTTATAAAAACAACGTTCCTATCGATGATTACATTTGTCTTTTGTCTTATCTTTGTGTTTCTTGTGTAGTTCCATGGCCGTTTGCAGCAGGTAATTGTAATTTCCAGCCACTGTAAATGTTTCCTGTTATTTCTTTTGATTTTATTTACTTGCAAACTCAACGCTATGAAATGTTATTAAAAAACGCGTAAAAGAGCCTGGAAATTAAATATACTTTTGTCCATTCCCAATTTCCTAACTGGCATATGATTCCAGTCATGAAAAGTGGATTAAAATTATCCTGCTGTAGTCTGTGATTTACTGGTTTCCCTGAATGCTGGTTTGGGTTCTGGTTCTACTGATGAGGAATTAATTTCCGAAATGGTCATACAGCTTATTAAAATTAATTGCAGTTGGAGTTAACATATGTGTTATGGTCTCATGTTCATTTACTCCATATCCATTCGTAAAATATATGATGCAGAAGAATGTCGTTATTGGAATTTTTGGTTTTAACGACACATAGCTGTTCGCACAAACATGAACAAATAAATATGTTTTCTAATGGAAAAGCTGAAATGCAGTTTTTATGCATTATTCTTTAAAAAGGTCATGAGAAGCATAATAAAATTAGAAATGAAATTGAATTAATTGAATAATTCGCATTTTTTAAATTCTCCGAGATTCTTTATTTAGCAAAGCTTGAAATTTAAATAGTTGTAAATTATTTTTATAGGCAGTAGTACATTGTATATGTAAAAAAAAATAGTTAAAGAATCACCTACATAAACTGTAAATAACTAATTCTAATTTATCTAATTATATTGTAACATCTGGCTTATCAAGAACATTATAGATTTGAATCTTTATTTTATAATTCACTATGAAAAAAAAACATTATTTAAACTAATAATAGTACATATGTTAATTTACTTTTTCTGAATGTGAATTTTTATATCCTTAACTTTCAGTTAAATAAACCAATTCAGATTTTTTCCGCACACTGAACCATTTTCCTAATTCTGATCACGTTTCGTTCCACACAAACAATATAAGACACAGTACATACATTCCATTACACATGTTTCTGATGCAGGAGGGATTATTCTGCTTTCATCTTGAATTAATTTGAAATCTAAGTCTGTTAATAAACTGAAAGCAGATCCTTCAAGATCTGAAATCACTACTGTAATTTCAAGTGCTCCACTAATTGCTCTTTCAAACTGAAATAAGAAAATATTTATCTGATAACAAAAGTCAATTTTTCGTGAATTGGAGATTTCCAAAAGTATGTTACGACTGACAAAAGTATGGAGATCGCTTAAGTAAATTACCATTAGTTGTCAAGAGCCGAAGTCCAAGTGACAAAAAGACAAATCAGGTGGACACCTACGGAAGAATTGTCGACTGCAATGATTCTAACTTGGTAAATGCATGTTAACGAAATGGTGGGTTAAACCGGTTTTATGGCACACCAAACCTCCCCTTCCATTGCGGAAGTTTCCGGTAGCAACTCAACGGAAATAACTATTGAAAGGTTGTAGACAGTTAAAGAAATGATATTTACTAGACACTTGGCTAAAAGTTAAGTGACGTGAACGCTATTTGCAATTTGTACACAAACGTGACCTAATACTCAGCCGATACAACTTACTCCTTACGAAAAGCTATATACCTATCAAGATGACAATAGACTTAACCAAACAGTGAAGTCGTAAACCGAGAAGTTCATTTCAATTGATAACACACCATGCTACTGTTGAATGTAGGCATTTGTGAACATATTTAGTATCTCCCTCATGCAATAGCTCTATCCTGAACTGATTCTGACTTTCCGTTAAGATATTTTTTGTTATTTGTTATCTTTCAATTTTTTTTTACAAGTCTTCTGAATATTGTTTTTTACCTGCGTTAAAAAGACATAAATTGTCGAAATGGCTATATGCAGAGACCAAATTTACAGTGACTATTTTATTCCTTCTAATTTTTTTCGGTAATGCGATGCATGAGAATAGTATTGACTACTGTCTTCATAATTATTGTGTGGCAACAGACATTGATAATTAATTTGCTGTTTAAATCTAAAATTGGTTATCTGGCTAAGGAGGAACAAAGAAATAAAATTATGAAATATATTCTACTAAAAAAAAGTAATGATATATTTGAAAAAGAAAACACACTTTTTGTGTACTTCAAACGAGTTTTCAAACGCGTACAAAAAAAAACAAACAAAAAATGAATCTAAAAATTACAGTTAAACCTGTCTATAGTGACCTTTCAAGGGACAAAGATAAAAAGGTCACTATAGACAGGTGGTCTTTATATACAGGTCAAAGCCATCCTCAAGATTGAAAACATCAACTTCATTGTGCAAAGTCTGATAACATGGGTTGTCTCTCTATGTACATTTACCTTATATCCGTTATTAGTTTTAAAGAAATACAATACATCAAAATATAATTTATTATTTCAAAAAGACTTTTAGCAACAATCGTAGTATTAAACCATTCCAAACAGAGATTATTTATGTCTTCATTCCCGGTGATGCGTCTCGAACAATTTTGCGTTCCAGGGACATTGCTCTTTAGAATTTAACACCACTACCTTTCGTTTAAGTAAAATCTGTATCTGGGTTTCTAAAAGTTTTATCGCTTCCACTTTTTGATTTAAATCTAAAGCCTTTCTCTTTTGGGGCGCCATCTTTTAAATTTTATTTTCTAAGCAATAGTGTCAACATGAAAGTTATTTTTATTCCGTTTAATCTCACTGGCTAATTCCGAAATCTCGTTCGCGTATCATGAAATCTCGATGTTAACGATATCAGCTAATTGAACTCTCGCTAGAAAACGTATCTAACGAGATTGAAAAATGGCAACATCCGGTTTTTGTGGAACATCGAAAGTCGCTATGTACAGGATTTCTGGGTCGTTTGGACCGTTTTTTACAGTCGTTAGTCGCGTTAGGCAGGTTGTCGTTATAGGGAGGTAATCAAAGTGGGAATTTTCACGGGAGGAATGAAAAAGGTCGCTATGAGCAGTTTGTCGTTATAGACAGGGAGTCGCTAGTACAGGTTCGACTGTATATAAATATATCTCATTATGTTCAAATTCATGATTCACGTATCCTTTCAAGATTAACGATACATAAATGCGTAAAGTTTTTTTTTTTTTTTTTTTTTTTTTTTTTTGTTGAAAAGCTAAACACTGTCACGAAATTTGCAATGATTTAAAGAGTGAAACAAAATTTCCTCACAGATTTGTCTGAAACCGAAAATCAAAGTGAGAATGGCAAAACATAATGCATAATATACGAGCATCGGAAAATTTTAAACCATAAAGATTGTAAAGACTACAAGGCATATACTGCTTGTTACTTTACAGTCACTTAAATGTAGAGGCAATGTGACCCAAAAATTCAAAAGTAGAATTCAAGGATTAACGTTTATCGTTATTAATTTCTAACAATGAGTTGTTGGTGGTCACCAGTAGTCTTTTTTTTGTGGTCCGAATACCGACGTGTTTTGATATGGTCATAACTGGCAGTCATTTGTGGACAACTGTAGTTTTTTTTTAAATAGGCAATTAAGCCATTTAAGAAAAGGTCTTTGAACGCATTTCCCTTTGAGTTCAAAACAACAGCAGTAAAATAACGAAGGCGAGAATTGGTCATTACAAAAATCAAAGTCTAAAGACGCGGCTGAAACGAGAAAAAATGTCGTTAGATAGGTGCAAAACGCAGCAATTGAAACAACATTCAAACCAAGCCGCGCCACATGATGATATATGTATTCATTCTCCATTATCTTAGTTGCCTTTAAGGATAAGATCTGAATACACAGAAAAGAGAGGAACCCAAATGAGATTTTGACCAAAATTTGGTACAACTATTTTTGTGATTTCCGGAGATCATATTTATGAATGAAGCAAATAGAGGGACGACATATTGAAAACTCAAATTCATATCATCCTGGCTACAGCCAAATGCGCTACCAATTTATCAAAGTAAATTATCTATTTCTTAAAGCTTTAATAAAATTGAATCCGTTATCCAAATTGCTACCGAAAAAAAAAGAAAAAGAAAACTGTAAAAGTATGAAATTAATTATAATAATCGAAACGATAAATACAGACTACACACGCATAAAACCATTCCAACAGTTGGATTAATAGAATGATAATAACTTGTGATGAGCTGTTGTTTTTTTTTTCTTTATATCTGAACATAGTCTCTTTATATGTCGAGATAAGAAGAAACCTTTTTTTTTAATTTGTAAAGAGTCATTGTGTTCTTATGTTTTATTTATTTTATTATATATTCAATTTATTTCTACTTTTTTGAATCGAAATTTACTGCCATATATAATGTCCAATATTTTGAAATGAGTACGTTTCTTTTAAACCAGCAGAAATTATTTAAAGTCCATATGTGTTAAACAACCTACATAACTTACAATATTTGACAAGACTTTAAGTTGCTGTGGAGAACAATCATACAAGTGTTCTAAATGCTTGGTATCCAGCTCTGCCATAGCATCAACAATAATTGATACTGCCGAAAATATTGGAGTTGTTTCTCCTTCTAAGACGAAATATCCTTCCTGCTAACAAAAAAGGTTAATGATAAACTGTGAGGGATAAAACAAAATATACAACAGAATAAAACAAAAATAAATAAATGCATAAAAAAAAAACAAAACAAAAATCACTAGGCAAAAAGCATATACAAAAAAAAAAACTAAATAAACTTAAACAAAGCAAGAAAATAACAACGAAAAACATATAATAAGAAAACCAAAGAACATCAATTTAGGCCAACCAAAACACAAAATTAAACAAACAAAATAAATCAAATCAAGAAACAAAATAAACAATAAAAAAAGCGTATAGGTTCCATGGAACATAATGTCTTCCCTGCTCACTTCACTGTCGTTGTAAGTTATATGAAGATGATGTTGCTGAGTACAACTCCAAGAAACAAGTAGTCTTTGAGAGTTTCAGAAAATTTTCTAATTCGCTTTTATTCCGTGCTCGTACGGTACGTTTTCGTTAACAATTCGTTTTATTCGGTACTCGTTCGGTATGTTACCGTTATAAATACTTGTATTCGGTGCTCGTCTGGTAGGATTTCGGGCAAGCAGCAAAGTACTGGCTACTGGGCTGGTGGATACGCTCGGGGACTAACAGTCCGCAAGTATTAAAATTAGATTAAATATTATTTGGAAGTTTTATCTTTGAAATACATGTTGCATGTAAAGTTAATCTTAAATACATGTACATCATTTCCAACTAGAACTCCCTTTGCTTCTATTTGAGAGTTTCAGGAAATTTACCAAAAAATTGAAACCAAACTTTTTTATTTTTTCTCGTATGAAATAAATGGCTAAATCATTTGATTGTATTCAAAAAATTCAAAAGTTGTTAATCTGGAACAATTGCAGGAAATTTACCAAAGCTTTTAGCGCATCGTTGGGCTATATGCAACAATTCTAAATTAGAATTATTTTCTTAACATGATTTTGTTTAAATTTGATGATATCTGGACCTTATGTGAAAATTTAGCAAAATTCATTGATGCAGAAAATAGAGGCCAAAGGGACGTAATTCTGGTATGATGATGGTTACTACGAAAGATGTAACAACTTCCGAATCATCATCTATCTATGGCAGGTTTGTAGCAAAATCACACCAAAATCAAATCAAACTGATGGAAAATACGAGAAATAGATTGTTTTTTTTTCAAATATTGCCATGCATACAATCTTTTGCACATAATATAAAGATACCAAAGTTGCAAAATTAGGCTCTGACCTTTTTTCAAGCGATTCAGTATAGATTAATTGTACTGTAGAGCCCACAAAAACGTTCTAGTATCAACCTTATCTTGACGACGCCAACGCGGACGACAGGATTTGAATCGCAATGTCTCACGTCCGCGAGTATTGTTTGTAGGCGAGACAAAAAGGAAGAAAAACATATAGAAGCTACCGATTTCTTCATGCTATTTTACCATAGACGTAAACAAATTACTGATTTAATTAGTATTTTCATATGAAGACATTACTTTTATTGGAATAGACATATTTACAAATTTAATTTTACATTGAGCTAATACAGGATATTGCTTTGTTTTGGTTTCGAAAAATATTTGAATTTCCCGTTTGCTTTCTTCTTAAAGTCGATCTATTAATCAAATATACATCAAACTCAACGATGTAAAAAAAGAAAAATGTGTCAGCATATTGTCATGTCGAATACTGGTATTTTTGGTTCATCTTATGTCATACCATCCGTTCAACCAAACAACAAATCCATATAAAAAATCTGGTAGCAAGGTAATTTATATATAACAAAGGTTATTCATTCCAATCATTCCACAAAAAAAAAGAAAACAAAACAAAAACAAAAAAAAAAGACAGAATACCAATTCTGAATTTCGAACATTCTTATACAAATTAAAAATGTTAACTTATCCATTTATGAAGATCTTAGAGTAAATATTTGTAAGACTTGGTACAAGCAGTTGACAACAGGAATATTGAAAAATACTAAAATACCAAAGTTCCATAAAAACAGTAAATGTTGTTATGTTGTACACATGTTTTAAGGAGTAACCTCTCATCAGCAGCATCAAGATGAAAAAATATTGAAAGACATAATCAAAATAGTCAGGAAAGAAGAATCATTACCAAAAATAGAAATATGAGTTCAAATTCAGTACCAACTTCATCCAATGAGTGCCATATGTGGAATGAAGCCTAAGAATTTTGATTAAAACGGTGGATTTCTACAAAACGCAAGGTAAATGTTAATGTCCGACAAATCTGACTATCGGACTGATGAATACACCCGGGGACCTCTGGTCCACTAGAATTGGCATCGGTCCTATTGTTTCACAATGCAAATTAATAAAAGTGACAACAAAAGTCCGAATAGATCAAAAGGAGAGACCAGTAAGGAAAATCCGTATTACATTCGACTGAATCAGGGAAACACAATCCAACACAGAACATTTTTGGCAAGCCGTCATATTCCCGAAACTCACAAATAGAAGCAAAGGGAATTCTAGTTGGAAATAATGTATTTTAGATTGATTTTACATGTAACATGTATTTCGAAAATATCCAATTTACATAAAAAACAGTAAATTTTGTAATCCTATACACGTGTTTCAAGGAGTAACCTCTTATCAGCAGCATTGAAATAAAATAATTTGGAAAGTCACAGATGAATTCATAAAGTACCCAAAACCAAAAGGTATCGAAATAAGCACGGCTTGTTGAAATGATAAAGCAAACATGTATTTTATATCAAGTCATATAATGAAGATGCATAATAAAGAGTTATTAAACTGGTCCGTGAGATGAAACTTTTATACCAATGAACAGACGAAACTTATTTAATAATGACCAAAATCATTGCTAATGTAGACTCTGATCGATGTACACATGCTACTAAAACTTTGCCGAATGTTCATTTCCAAACAAAAATTAATAGACATTCGTTTTACTATGTTCCCTACTGGCGGTCATCTGCCTTTTTTTTTGTTTTTGTTTTTGTTTTTTTTTATAAGTCCTCCATGCCATTTTAAGAAGACCCAAAAGAATGGTCATTGGGAAAATGGGTTCTTAATTGCTCAGAAGTGTAAGGCAATATTTATGAAAGGAAAACCTTTAACGAAAGATCTAATGTGTGATTATGTAGCCATATGTACAAATGTATTGCATGATGACTTACCGTACCAAAGGAAAACCTTTAACGAAAGGTCTAACGTTTGATTATGTAGCCATACGTATTACATGATGACTTGCCGCACGAAATTCTACAGGAATTATCTTTACCAAAGTACGCTCAGCTGTTAAGGGAAACGTCTCTCTCCAATTTTGTAAAGATAAAGGTAACCACCCAGGGCCCACTATGAATATGCTTGGTCTGGGTTTGGCCTGAATGTCAAGAAGGGAACATATTTAATGGTCCATTGTTTGATTATATTTAATTGTGTCCCCTACTGGCCTACATCTTAAATGTAGCGCTGACCGCCTGAACACAATTTTGACAGGGAACAACACCAACATTAATAGTAACCAAGTTTTACCTGGCTCGTTTGTTGCATGGAAGAAGATCGTTTAATGTGTTTCCAAAGGTCCAATGATATACAGTTATTGACTGCATCCGAAAACAACAGCTGTTTAGTTTTACCCGAGAACTTTTGCACAAAGTCGGAAGCTGAGTGCAACAGTTTAGTCAAAGGGTCAAACAAAACAACTGTTGTTTGAGGACCCAGTCTATGACTGTTTTGTTATACCTTTTCATGTTCAATGAGTTTTAGTCTTGAAAACGTGTTTTATTGGTATATCCAATTGTATTAAATTCATGTAAATAGTTAATTGAAATATCTTGATAATGAATTTGATCGAAATTCTGGAATCATTACACTTTTACAGGGTATTATTTTTTTATATACATTTTCAAAATCTGTAGTAATTGCGTTTTTGAAAACTATACAAATTTCGGCAAATTTGGCATTTTTAAAACCACACAAATTTTCTGCAAGAAATTGTGATTAAGATAAGTTTTGATTAGGTCCGATGTTTCGCGGGGAGAAAAAAATCGCCAAATAGTTTTTTCTTTAAGGTCCATTGTAAAATTGTGTTTCCTTATGCTGTCAGAAATCTTATTTGAAGGAGACAACCTCATTTCCTCTCGATTAAGTCCATTTCAATTGGTTTAGTAATTTCAGAGTACAACACATTGAATGTCTTACCAGAAGTACCAATGTTAGACTAAATTTGCCGCAAGCAGTAATCATTGATGAAGTATGAAATTTTTAAGGGAAACCATGTTGCGACTACTGTAAATTTCTACGACAAAAGTAAATATTTATGAAAGCAATATATTTCATAAGTGTAAACATTACCTCGATTTGTACTCCTGTTAGCTGGAGTAATTGCAAAACATTATCCTTATTTATAAACAGCTTTTCCCACACATCTCTATTTTCTTTGAAATCACCTTTCTCTGCCTCTGATAACTGAAAATACAGATATAAACTAATTCGATTAAAAAGAAAGGAAATGGATGGAGTGAAGGCACCATTTTAAACATTTTATGAAAATGATCAAATATCACCTCAGACTGTAATATGATTGAAGTTTGAGTTACTTATTTCTTCATTTGTTCTTGAAAGTGTTTTATTGTCTCAATCTCCGTCTGATATAAGTGTCTTTGCATATTTGGAATTTAAAATTTTAGTGTCTTGTCCCTATCCTTGCATTATTCTTCTTTGGTTTTTATTCATTGTTTTTTCAAGACTCGAATTTTATTGTCATTAAGTTCAATGACAACAACATGTCGGGAATTGCAAAGTGCATATTAATAAATTTACTTTTTATTATGCTTTCGATCCCTCTGGGGATAAAAAAATACGGTTTTAAGTTTTTGTTTAATGTTTTGTGAAAATAAATTGTTTGTTAATTTCAAAGTGACCCATGGAGAGTATTTTGTTTATAATTTTTTTATCAATTTTAGATAATACGGATATGAAAGCAGAATGTACGCTAAGGACGTATTTGGGCCTGTAATATCCACAAAATTAATTAACAAACTGTTGTAGATTCATTCCATAGGGTCCAAAAACAACTGCTTAGAACATCGGTTTACATCTTACAAACCTTTTGTGCAAAGAGGCTTAATAGATATGGGGCAACAGATTGGAATAAAATTTACCATATTTACACACGGTCTCTTTTGAAATGAATGTGACCGCGAACTTTGACTATAATGAATGTTGAAGAAGTTAGTTTGAATTGTTAAAAAAACATGTAAGCAACAATTTATTCTGGTTAAAGAATGTTGTCAATGTTTGCCATACGGAAATGTATTCAGAAAATGGCCATTATTTACAATTTCTCTGAAAGTGGTAGATTATGCTCCTCTTGTGTGTATGTTTACTGCCAAATTCGATTATTTTCAAAAGGATTTTAGTATAATTTTTTATGTACATATTATATCATGGCCAAATACATGCTGGAATAAATCTTGTTTTTTAGTCATGAGCTTTGAAAGATTAAAACAAACAAATATAGTTCCACTTCTTGTTTTGCAACGTTTATTATAACAAAATAAAATATGTTCGAATTTTTATCATGCTTTTATATGTTTAGCCCATCTTTTTTCGCGCGTTTAAACTAGTTTTGGTCTTGCATCCAGTTATGTCAAAGTTTTAATTCAGGAAAACATATTTCTTATGTTTTCGTCGCAATGACAAATGATACAAGTTATTCTTTTTACATTTTCCCCAGGTATGAATGATTTTTTTATGTTGTAGAATCCATTTCTTTCCGAATCGAAGGTGTACTAATGGTGGAACATGTTGCTACTAATTGCACATCAATTTCTTGTTTTTCTTTTCACTTGCATGAATAAACATGCATATGGCTATTCCAATTTAGTAAATTTAGAGATGTGATTATTGATATACCGCTCTGTACCTCTATGAAGATGGAGGTAGAGAACAAGTCTACTTTGTGAAAAATGACTCCAGTCGGAGAACAAATATACAGAGGAAGAAGTGATAAAAATGTTACAGTTTTTGATCGACAATATATTTATCCAGTTTGCAGGACTTGTTTTTCAACAGGCTATTGGAATTCTTCCTATGGGCACAAACTGTGCACATCTCCTAGCCAATCTGTTACCCCACTCTTATGAGGCTGCATTCATGGAAGGGCTTCTTCAAAATAAAGATTAAAAGCTGGTCCATTCCTTCAAATTTAGCTTCCGTTATATAGATGATATTTTGTCACTAAACAACCCTCGGTTTGTTGATTTTCTTCGTCTGATCTATCCAAAAGAGCTCGAAATTAAGGATACTACAGACACTTCCACATCGACCTCATTCCTTGACCTACATCTTGAAACAGACAAAAGAGGTATACTTCAAACTAAGCTGTATGACAAACGTAATGACTTCCCTTTATCGATAGTCAACTTTCCTTTTCTTTGTAACAACATACACACTGCGCCGGCATACGGAGTAAACATCTCCAAGCTCTTTAGTTTTTCAAGAGCCCTTGTTCGATATAGTGACTTCATTGACAGTGCCCGGTTGCTGACAAATAGGCTACTTCAAAAACGGTCAGTTAACCGAAACTTGAAGTCATCTCTCCAGAAGATTTACAGTCGACATCACCAACTTAAGGACCGCTTTGGGATATCTGTTTCCCAGATGACAAAAGATATTTCCATTGAGAGCTAAATTGTCGTTTCGTCTACCAGATGTGACATTTTCAATAAGAATAATAAGAAGCAGGAGATGCTTACTCTACCGGTGCACCTGATTTCACCCGTGATTTTTATTGAGTCTGTGTTGTTCATCTTTGTGTGTGTGTGTCTTCATTTTTCTTTTCTTTGCCGTACTCATGTTGTGTCTCTGTTTCTTTGTTGTTTCCGATATTGCCTTTGTCCTCGGATTAGTCGCTTTAGATTGGCGGTTCGATTCTCACCTACCTTAAGCAATTACGAACAAACAAGTGATAGTAACCTGTCTGATTCCAACCCATTTTCTTTGTATAGTTATTTGATTTACACATGCTCAAAATGAATAAATAGACAAATATTATTGTGAATTTGCTGGCGTTCACCTGATATGCCAATGTTAACACTAAAGTTTGGTACAATAAAGGATCTTAAGAACGTACCAATACAGGGTTGGAAAGTAAAACGAATAAAAATATTGCTTTTTAAACCATTAAGTAATGCTTTGCATTGGATTGACAGTTGATATAGGCAAAACATTTTGAGTGCACTCTTCGAAATGTGAGAACAAAGGCAGTACAAACAATAAAAACAACAAAATTATCTTGCCGCGACTTTGGTTTTCATATTTCATCACATCAGTATTTAGTTATTTAGTTATCAGTAACCTCGGTATTTAGTTATTTGTCATTTGTACGCCATTAACTTTTATTCAACGTTTGATGGAGGAAATGGCTTTCTGTCGAGACAAAAGTCAGAATTAAATCCTTATTTATACTATTTACATAAAGGTGACCGTTTCGAAGCCAATAAAGGATACGGTAGCCGTAGCATGCATTTTTCTATTACTCCTGAATGTATGCATACATGTATGTTCAATTATCTCTCCTTCAGAATATCGTACAACAACCATATCAATCCACATTTGGAAAATATAAACTACTAATGTAAAAACGGCTCATCATATGAGCCGTTTAAGTGTAAACCAAGTATCTCTCCCTTTTTCATTTATATAATCAAATTCAAAATTTCAAAAACATATTAACCCATGTACATATTCAGATTCTGTACTTTAAATGTCAAATGTTTCATCAAAATCCAATGAAGCGTTAAGGGGATATATTTTCTGCTAAAGTTCATAGAGAGCAAGATAGATTAACGTCTTCCCGTATTTGACTTTACCGAATTGACTAGATTGAATCAATAACAGTATGATGGGTGATGTTAAAGTCTGTCCCACTTCCTTTAGATAATGGAAATCATACGCTTTTACCTTTATTTTTACACCAATCTTTATCATGTTTGGTATGTAAATCAAAAATGACTTACCATAACTGAAAAATGTTGAATTCGCCGTTTGCGGCATACTCAAAAGTCTGCAGTCATGTGCATTTTCACATTTTTTTTCAAACAGGTGAAAATTTCCAATTGATGGATTATCCCATTTTTAGGGCGACCAAGTAACTTGATTACATAGATGATCCGAGTTGACCTACCTATTAAGGTCAGACTCCACTAAATATTTTCCTTAGGCGGCCATTATAACGTTTTATGAATTTTCATAATTATCTGAAGTTCACTTTATGCGGCGATGTGATTTTCACAAAGTGGCACGTCTTCCAAGTAACATATCCAAGCTATGACCCAACTTTAAAGTTTAATAAGACATTTCTATCGCCTCGTTCAACTGGGGTATGCAAATTACCAATTTTCCCTTGGAGATCCTTGGGCACACGTGTCATCATTGAAGAGTTTTCAGTATTTTGCCCGTGCAATGTGGCTGACTGAATCAAATTGCTTGTCAATCCGGAAGTGTTTCATGATCACAAGAGCGTTTCAGAACTCGGATATTCTCATTATTGACAGATATATGCAAACCGAAAGTAGTATGGCTTTGTTTGTATAAGTACTATTTTTGACTATGCCAGCAACTGATTGGTCATTTAGTAGAGTCTTACCTAAATAGCAAGGTGTACTCGTTCGGGGTTAACAATTGTAATCCATTGACACTGTGTTTGTAAATTTGTAAACACCAAATAGAAATTTGCAGCACGTTAACAATTTCTTTCAAATATTTCTTTTGTGTTTAATGCATGCACATTTCAATTACATATTTCGGTATGTTGCTGAATTATTTCATTTACGGGCATATTTTTTGTTTAATTAATAGGGGCTCCAAGCACATGCAAAAGCCAAAGTGAGACTTGTTTATCATCTGTCTTCAGGTAATACTTGCCGATACCTATTTCAGAATGGTCCAGTCTTCTCGATTATGGTGCGACGAAAATAGTATCCCTTTAAAAGTATGGAGGATTTTTAAAAAAAGGATTTTTTATTTCCATTTGCATTGGAAATCATCAAATTAAAAGTGCTTTCAAATGTCGGCTGCCGAAATATGCTATATTCAAGACAGCAGAAGGGAATTTCTATTATTTAAAGGAAGTGAAACATACTTTAACATAGCCGGACATGCTTATACTTCCGGAGCTTCTGATGTAAGTCTCTGTTTCAATGGATTTTACACTGTGAGTGACTTGGTTTTGAATGTTTTTTTTTTACACATAAGCTCCCGGAAACCATAATGCTTATGATTTATCGAATATTTTCATCATTCTTTTCCTTTTCGTGTCTTTTATCTTTGTTTTTTGTTCTTGCTTTGATTATCATTAAAATGCTGCAATCAAATGATTATCTTGTATTACTACATAGTACCCAATTTGAAGAAGACCAAATAAATAACAAAATACCGAAGTTACTGTTAATTTATTTTCTACATATGCACATTTCGACAACGTATGTCTGATCAGTGCAGATCATACGAAAACACTTAGAAGTCAATTAACCGAGAAACATATTTGTTTGTCTTTATGTTGTTATCGTCCACTAGCTTGAGACACTTGTGCTTTTGTCGGGCAAAGGATGGCAGTGATGGTAAGAGCACTTTGCCAGTTTAATTAATGTTTGTTGACAATCCCGCACCCATGAACAATGAATACATGGATGTAGCGTTGCTCGACAATTAGCAAAAAAATTCCGCTCAAACTGGTGATAGGGGCCGTCTTGAACTTACTTTGAGGTATGAGCAAAGTTCATTGTTGAAGGCCTAATGGTGACTTCAAGATGAAGAACAACAATAAAAGTGTTGTTTCTTTGCTTGTTTTTTACCATGTATTTGTATAGACTTTGTCTCATACGCATTTACTTCATATCCTTTCATTCACCATATTAAAGGTGATAGAGAACAAATAACAAAAATGATTTAAATAGGAAAGCCAAAATTCAGCTAAGGACAGAGCTATAAGGGATATATTCCTTAGTTTTGAACAAATTTTTGCAAAATTTAGATGAGAAAAACAGAAGACTTTAGGGAGTTCTGTTAGAATAACAATTGATCGAGATATTTCGGATATTAAATATGGCACAAGGTATTTCTAAATATTTAACGTTATCTGCGAACACAATTAATAATGTAGGGAACATATTTCTTGATTTAGTGGATGTTTAGGCACTCCTTGCTTCAGTAAGAATATTTTGTCATTGTCATAGTCTTGCGTTGACAATCATTATCGGATTTTTGAAACTACTCAAATTTTCGTACATATAATAAATTCAATTCACCTACGTCATCGAAAACTTTAATTCAAAACGTAAATGCAAAATATGCCATTAAGAAAAAAACTATATTTAAGAGAAAAATAGGTTTGATATTAGTTAACAACAACGGCAGTAGAATACCGAAGGAACAAAGCACAAAATTACACAAATCAAAGTCCAGAGACAAGGCAAAAGCAAGAACACAAAAAGACGGAAGACCAAAGACACCACATGCCCACAAAACACACGAACATTACATATACAACACAAAAAACTAAAGCACTAACAGTGTGAACTCTCAATAAACAAGAGTGACATCAGGTGCTCCGGAAGGGTAAGCATGTCCTGCTCTGTGCAGAGCAACCGGCACACTGTCAGTGGGTCAATCCAGGGTAAATAAAAACCGGTAATGTCAAATCCGGGAAGACGCGAATCTAGCTGAAAATGTCAGTTTTTATTTGTGACACTGACATTTCATATCTATCTATGACATCGTGATGACGGCCATAGAATTTCTGAAGGGACGAAAGTAACAAAGGCTGAACATATCCCTGACTATCAATCAACAAATCGAATCGCTTTTTGTAGGGACTGAAAATGCTGCATACCTGTAAATAATAATTTCAATGGAATGTGTTCATATTCAGCAAAAGTGAAAAAAAAAACAACAGATTTAACAGATAGCCTTCACATATCTAACTTTGCTTGTGTTGTTCGTGGAAAGAAACATTCTTATCACCACCATGTAGAATTCATAATTCAGCAATTTGAAAAATATAAGAAACAACGACAGATGAATACCGAAGGAACAAGAGAGTGGCATTTACAAAAACGAAGTCAGAAATGTAAGGTTCTTACGGATAGGTCTTATTACATCATTATATTTAAGTTGCATCCTCGAAAAGTGTCTTACTTAAATATTTAGTACTTTCTTTGGGATTTTGTTTTTGCATATGTTTTAAAAAATATATTAAGTATGCTAGAAAACTTACAAGTTTCGATAATTCAAAAACATCACTAGGACATTTCATCAAATCCTGGATTAAAGATTTAAGACTAGTTGCTTCAGTAACATCAAATATGGGTTGTAATGAGTCCTTCAAGTCTCCTATTGAAGCCTCAAAATCCAATGTTGGTACTGATAAGTCCTCACCATGCACTTTCGATCGTTTACTTAATTCTGCTACAGCAACAGTACCTCAAAAACGATAAAATAATAGAATCATGTATTTAATGAGTTTTATTCTGACACATATGACTCTTAAGAACAGAGGGACAGCAAACTTTTGGAAACTCGGTTGATACCTAAAAGCGGACAAGTAAAGTAAGTGAGAGCCATAACGTAAATAAGTAACTTAGATAGTCTAAATCTAAAGTCAATGTAAGCTTATATGGGAGCTCTCGTGGATTGCAAAATCGTAATTCTTTTTTTCATAAGTTCTAGAAAGTTTCTAACATGTACATTCCAACCTCTTAAATATAAGATAAGGAATTATTATGCCCTATAGTTGCTTGGTGTGGAACAGCATTCAGTTTAAATTAGAATAAAAGTTCAAGAAATAAACATCTCTTTGAGATATACATGGTGCTTGAATTTCAGTGAAGTTAAAGTTTAGTAACTATCAAAGTAAGCATTGTTGAATACTATGATAGTAAATATGGTGATTTTATTTATTTGCGAAGAGGGGGTCTGTAAGTCTCGTTGAATTTGGGAACCTCCGGGAACATCAATTGTACCCGGAAGTTGCACTGAAAAATATGATGTTGCAAACAAATATCTTAGACGTCACAATGTTAAAACGTCATATTAGGGCGGGTATTGTTTCGAATAGTACTTTTATCCTGAATTCATGAGGGTCACATGACGAGACTTACAGACCCAATTGCAGCTACATAATAAGATGGAATTTGAACTTGACATGCTTTTGTTTAAATTAAGGCAAAGGTTAATAACAAGTTATGTCTACGAATACAACCTACAAGAGAAATATTTCATAAGCTTTATACTTACGAACAGAAAAGCCTAAAGGCTGAATCATGAAGTCAGGAGTAATAGCACCAGTTTTTGTATCTATTTGCAGCTCTAATACTTTGTAAGCCAAAACTGTACCCGCAGGTATTGTCATTTGCTTAAGAAAAGTTTTGGCACCTCCTGCCTCTGCATGAACTATTTGCTTGACCTGAAAACAGTATTGTTAATCTGACTACATTATGTATATCTGCATAAAAAATGCATGGTACAATTTATTTCAAGCTCACAGCTGGTTGAAAGATTTAAACGTTACAACAAATGTGGAATGCACAATGTCATGAGAATGGAGAAATTAAAAAAAAACGTTAAGAACAAACACAAAAGACACATTTGAAAGGATATGACGTGATTTGAAATTTACAAATTTAGGGCTTGCTATCTTGTGTGAGGTTTTTCACTGTGTTGAAACCGTACGGTTACCCCTAGATGCTTTGTTTTTGGATCGTTTTAACCTGAAGATGGGATGTTGTCTCCTTGACATTTACTCCATTTCCTTTCTTTTTCATAAAAATAGAAAATTTGTTTGATACTTTACCAATAGATAGGCACTGCAATGACAAAACTGAAAGTTCAAATTCAAGGTTCAGAACGGTGCAAGTAAAACATTAAATAGTGCCTGCCATTAAATTCTGTCCACCCTTACTGTTGTTGTCAATGATAGAGCCCGAGGCTATAATAAAACGCTGTAGTGATTACTTTTGTTCTCTGTTGGAGTTTTAATGCAAATATAACAAAACTGAAAGTACAAATTTTATGTTCAGAGCGATTTAACTGCAACAGTTAATAGTTTTAGTCGTTAAATACTATCAAAGCCTTACATTTGTACTTTTGTTGCCTATGATATAACCCGGAGGAGAAATAAACGCTGGGGTGATAACTTTTGTTCTCTGTTGGCATTGTCAATACAAATATAACATCCAGACACATTTAATGAGACATTCGTTTGGCTTCGACGGGAAGGAAGTTATTTGCTCAATAAGAAATTAAGCTTTTGATCTCTTATTTAAATTGATAAGAACATTCAACATCATTAAGTTATTACACTTTGGTCATTTCCTAACTTTTTTTCTTTGCATAAATCAGTTCTTCAAAGGTCTGCTTAATACAAGGTAAGTGTTAAAGCACTCTAAAGTTACAAATACCGTGCACCTACTTGCTTCGATGCATTTTTTGAAACGTTGCAGTCGGAAAAGTTAAGAACGTCACGTTACGTTCGTCTTCGTTCGCTATGTTTTCATAATTCATTCTTGCAATGAAATCCACAAATAATTAAATTCTAATGATACAAATCTTGTTTGGAGTATCTACATTCGGAGTTGCATTATTTACAAGAGTCAGCTTTCACTTTTTAGACACTTCTTTTCACTAAGACTAAAAAATAAAACAATCCCTGCAATTTTGAATAACTTTTGGGTATTTGTGGTGGCCTCGTCCGTCTGTCAGTTCGTCAGTTCGTCTGTACCCCATCTCTCTGTCCGTCAATAAGTCACACTTTCTAACGAAGCGAACTCCTACTTATTTGGAAATGAGGTTTAAATATTGTCATTTTGTTACACTTTTTGAAGTTTTTGTTTGCTAACACCACTTTTTCAGTTCTAGCTGGCAACAATACTTTTATAATTTTCTTCTTTTAAAACACACTTTCCCTTATTGGTTTTCAAAAAAATTTGATTAAAGTCCTGGTAACTTAGCGGAAAGTCTCAAAGACCTCTTAGTTTTTTAAAAATTAAAAATTGAAACTATACATTCAGAATTTGTCAAATACAACAAACATTTTCATCAATGCATTTAAAAAAATATTTGTTTCCAAGTTTGGCAAATTTCCTGCAAGTCCTTAAGTCCACTTATTTGTTGATTCCTGGAGAGTAACCCTACTTTTACATTTTTGTAATCAAAACAAACATTTTCACCAATAGATTTTAAAAATATTGATTCCAAGTTTTATAAATTTCCTGAAAGTCTCAAAGACTACTTTTTATTGAGAATTTTACCTAACAAACTTACTTTTAGTATTTGCTTCTATTGGGAGAGAAAGTTTTACTTATTGAATTGGAAAAATATTTGACAAGAGTTTGATATATTTCCTAAAAGTCTCAACGATCACCTTTTTGCAATTCTACCTAACAATAATGTTTCAGTGAAACCTTTGTAGTTAAAATAACAGCTATCAGTCCAAATAGCAGTCCAAATTTTGGCAATTATTTTTGTAATTTTCGAAATGTAATCCAAACCACCTGTTTTAAGTGCCCACATCTCACTATTTCATAACGCCAAGTTTTCTTACATTCGACTTGATGAGTGCCCTGTGTTTGGCTATATGTTGTAGTTGTCCACTAGCTTAAAACACTAGTGCTTTTGTCGGGCAAAGGATGACAGTGATTGTAAGAGCACTTTGCCAGTTTAATTGATGTTTGTTGACAATCCCGCACCCATGACCAAGAAAGACATGGATATAGCGTTGCTCGACAATAAGCAAAGAATTCCGCTTAAACCGGTGCTAGGGGCCGTCTTGAACTTACTATGAGGTATGAGCAAAGCTCATTGTTGAAGGCCTCATGGTGACTTCAAGATGAAGAACAACAATGAAAGCGTTGTTTCTTTGCTTGTTTTTTACCATGTATTTGTAGAGACTTTGTCTCATGTGTATTTACTCCATATCCTTTTATTCACCATCGATAGTTTGATTTTGATAGTTTGCTGTGTCAAACAGTGCGTGCTGGGATGAAGGAATCTCTATCGTTTCAAACATTCAATACTCTAGTTAAAAAAACCAAAAAATATCGAAGGTGCATAAAACAGTAAAATTTCGTTATGCTGTACACGTGTCTTAAGGAGTAACCTCTCATCAGCAGCATTAAAATAAAATAATATGGAAAGCCATAATTCAAAGGTTGTCCACAAAGAAGTACTCATTTCCAAAAATATCGAAATGGGAAGCCAAATCCAGTAGGCAATACAAGGAATGAAGCCTCAGTATTTTTAAAGGGTTAGAATTTTGATATTTTTCACCGAGTTATTTAGTGAAGAATTCGCCTACAGAAAAAAAATTAATTAAAATTGTGAGGGAACTTTTGTCTGTTGAATTCATCAATTGTGCTATTGATTTATGTAATTTGTTTGGAAAATTCTCAAATCACAGTGCAACTAGTGAAAGGTTGAACGGTTTATAAATAAGAATATGGAATTAGACTTGAAAATGGCAAAACTAGGAAATAGTTGAGTTATTCCAACACATGGACTATTAGTAATCAAATTTCAATCTGACACCACAATATTACTCATCTAGAGCGTAATTCCAGCGTACAACACATTTAGCTTGGCTTTCAATTATACAAAATCAGCAGCGTTGTTTAACACCGAAAAAATTATTTTCGTAATATATTAATTAAAGTAAATTTAAGGATGGTCACTTCTCAAGTTTATTATATTAAGGATTTAAAATAAATATTTCTATTTATTAGAATATGGATCATACATCATTTTTATCAAAAAAATATTGATAGCTCAGTGTGTCCATTTTTGAGATTTAAACGCCTAAAATTTTGGCGGGAAAATGAACTTCTTTAGACTTTTCATTCACTTTGCATTAATGCAATCAACCTTCGAAATGCAATGAAGAAATATCAAGAATTTCATCAAATTTTGTCAAAAGTCTATTGTCTGTATGCTATCATATTTTGAAAAGAAAAGTGGGGTCAGTGTGCAAAATTTTCTAATGCACCATAATGGATAAAATAAGAGAATTCCGAAAGTCAAAGATAGTTTCAAAAATCTGAGGAGTTACCATCCTTAAAATTAAAATGAGTTTTTTATCTTGTATTAAACATATCCCAACACTAAAACTCCAGTTCTCTATACAATATGTCAATTACCTCTAATTTGGCATTTGCTTCGGTTGTATATTTACATTCAAGTGTCACATCTCTTGTTGTTTGTACAGTACCAGTAACCACACACAGGTTATACTTTTCCTTTTCTACGATCTTTTGTACCAAGTCATGCGTTAAGTTTAATTTTCTTCAAAATTAAATATTAAAAAAAAATCGCATCAAAATGATAGATATTTGCATTAGACAAAAAGCCAATGAATATGAAAAAAAAATGCAAAACTAAAAGTAATCCAATGGCATGTTTACGATGATACATGATACATGGCCTTAACCACATCGGCACGCTTTTCATCACGGTTATCATCCCGAGACTCCCATATCACCTCCAAGCGTCAGCCAAGGGCTGATATGGTTCGAGGGTTGATAACCGTGCTGACATGAAATAGGCTTTGTCTTAATTTGTTTATTAAATACTTCCAATTTATCATCATACCCGTACTGATATGGTTATTTTAGAACAAGGCAGTCTGATATGGCCATATCAGAATGGATATATGATATAGACTGTTAACTTCCGGGTATATTACAAATACAAAATAGAACATATCTTCGCTTAGTATGTATTAAATTAGTTTATCATTAGTAAATAACCATATCAGCATTACTATATAAAGCCCTCTGAAACAGTTCTCCAGAGATTAAGTAGTTTCGATATACATATACTGACTAAATTCTTTCCCCCTTACATTCAGGGTTGGCAAAAAAACTGGAAAGTACTCATACAGTGGGATACAGACATAATCTCTCATAAAGTTAACTTGGAGCAGTCATAAAAGCTCCCCTAAGTTGTCATAGAACAGGTATCAGTTCTGCTCTAGAACTGCTCTAAGTCTGCTCTAGAATCCTGACCTCTCTGACAAGTCATGGTCACAGCTAGAATCATGACCGTCCTTGTCAGAGCCGTGACTGCTCTGACCTGTTCTAGCCATGAATGTTCCCACCTCTTCTAGCCATGACTTGTCTGGCCTATTCTAGCCATGACTACTCTGACCTGTTGTAGCCATGACTGCTCTGACCAGTTCTAGCCATTACTGCTCTTGCATATTCTAGCCATGACAGCTTCAGCTGACCCGCTCTCGGTCCTGCTCTTGCAAGAGCAGTGAAAATGCAAATAAAACATCGTTAAAATGAGGCGATTTATTGATTAGCCAGAATTTTCGTTATTCAAAGCCGTTAGCTTACTCAAATAGAACAAGATACACATTTTCTTTTTTTTTTATCTCCGACGCAAATGGTTTACAAACTTTTAAGCGGATTCAGGGGGTCGCACTCTCTTTTTCTAAACTACTATTGATTTCCCTAGGTATTAAGGCAACTATTAATTGACAGAATTAACGTCTCAAAATTTCATAAAATGTCAATATAATGAAAGAAATTTGTATGGAACACATTACAAAAGAGACTTTTTCTTCATTCGATATAATATCAATGCCTTCAATAATGAAACTTCCTTTAATTTGACTATAAACATATGCATGTAACATAGGAGAATTTTTCTATACCCTAAATACTATCTATAGCCTCAACAATAAAAATTCCTGTAATTTGCCTTAAAATATATGACAAAAGAAACTTTTTCTTCATCCGATATAACATCTGTGCCCGCAATAATGAAAATTTCTTGAATTTGACTAAAAACATATGATACAAGGGCCTTTTCCTATATTCAACATTATATCTGTGCCTGCAATAATGAAAATATATATATAATTTGACTAAAAACATATAACAAAAGGGACTTTTTCTATATTTGATATAATATCTATGCCCGCAATAATGAAATTTATTGTAAATTGACTGAAAACAGTTTTATTTATTCGATATTATATCAATGCCCGCAGTAATTAAACGGGACAAAAGTGACTTTTTCTTTATTCGATATAATATCGATGCCCGCAATAATGAATCTTGTTGTAATTAGACAAAAAACATATGACAAAAGGGACTTTTCTTTATTCGATAATATTGCCCGCATTGATGAACATTTTGCAATTTGACTAAAATATATTACAAAAGGAACCTTTTCTTTATTCATTATAATATCGATGCCTGCAATAATGAAACTTCTCGCAATTTGACTAAAAATAAATGACAAAAGGAACTTTTTCTATATTCGATATAATATCTATGCCCGCAATAATGAAATTTCCTGTAAATTGACTGCAAACATGCAAAAATGGAGTTTTTGTTTATTCGATATTATATCGATGCCCGCAATAATTAAACTTACTGTAATTTGACTAAAACAGAGGACACAAGAGACTATTTCTTTATTCGATATAATATCAATGCCCACAATAATAAAGCTTCTTGTAATTAGACTTAAAACATAAGACAAAAGGGACTTTTTCTTTATTCGATTTTATAGCGATGCCACTAATAATGACACTTCTTGTTATTTTACCTATAACTATTATCAGAAACATGTATTGATCAGTAACTTTGAATTAATTTGGGTCACTTTGTAAGTACTTGTATCTTGGGATATTCCAAATGTACTCCTAATTTCCGGTAGGGGTTTTGAACCTTAGGACCCACCCCGTCAGTTTATCTTTTAGATCCATCCCGTCCGCGACCATATTCAGTGAATAGGTTAAGCATTATGACATTCCTTTACGTCTATGCACTAAATAACTATCTAGTAATAGTTAGTTTGGTGGCATTTTATGAAAAAACGGTCATGCTTAGAGTACACTTGACAAGAACAGACTTGGTTAGAGCAAACTTTGGTAGAAGGGTGATGGTTAGAACAGACTTGCGTAGAACAGTCATTGCTGGAACAGACTTACGTAAAACGGTCTTGCCTTAAATAGACTTACCCAGAACGGTCATGGCTAAAACCGAGTTTACAAGAACGGTCGTATCTAAGGACCAGAGCAGACCGTCAGGATTCTAGGACTGCTTAAAGTCTGCTTCAAGTTAACTTTAAGTTAAGTTTGACATGTTCTCGTTATTGCTCTCCAAAATTAAATTTGACGAGAGGTTATGTTTGCACCCACTGTATTTCCAAGGACAGTGATCAAAAAAAAAAAACCCGAAGCGAATTTCAGATGAACTTCGTTGGCTCGCAACATAAAGGGACCGATATAAACAGTCAGTGACAGATGGATGTTCGAGATATCGAGGTTGAACTATTTTTAAACTTGAACAAAGGGACCTCGAAAATGGTTTGAGGTAGCCATGGTGTTCGAGTTCTTTGTAGTTCAAGCCATCAAAGTTCTACTGTAAATCATGTTTCACCCTTTCAGATGCCTCCTGCATTTTCTTCTCTCATATGTAATAACTCGCTATGCGAAAATGTAAGAGTCCGTTGATTGTATACGAAACTTGACTGTTTAATGAATTTTCATATCCCGAATGACACTAAATCATCAAATTTTAAATTGCAAAAACGGCGCACGTACGCACAACTCTACGAATGTATCACTTTAGTATTACTAATAATTTCTAAATTTCAACATAACGAACTTTAAGTGAATTTTGTTTCTGCAGGTGAAAGGCCGAAATCAGAAAGGTAATAATTTCTTTTGAAAGATGGAACTTTTACTGAAATCGTCTTTGTACAGGCAGAAAATACATGTAGCCTGTTATGACAAGACATATCAATGACATTGAGGTGACAATTTCTTATTTATGTTTTACTTGTCTTTTGCTTATTGTTTCATGGGCTAACATTCTTAAGATACATTTCAGTGTGCTGATCTCATTTAAAATAAAACTTTGATGAGTAAATGAAAAATCATCAGTGCTACTGACCTCTCTTTTAATTCTTCAATGAAGTCATAATCTTGTTCTATTTGACATCGATGAATGTCTCCAAGATCGGCAGAAATTTCAACATCTCTTTCAGCACCGCCACTCACATTTAACCAATCAGCAACCTCTGCTCCAAACTTTGCTTTCAGTGAATATGTTTTCTTATAAGTGTATGTAACAAGTTTTGTTTCCTCTATTGGCGATTTTATATCTTTTCCATCTGTCAGAAGTTTTGAGAGCTGTATATGACAAATACATAAATCATTTGAGTTAATATAATCGTAGTATAATAGGATCTTGCATTAGGACGGATCAAAGATCGGGATATCTTTCAATAGCGATAGAAATGTCAACTTTTCTCGTGTCTAGCTCAGCTGATCTTAAATTTTGACCCAACGCAATTACCTTTTTCTTTCGTAAATACGAAGAAGAACGCCGGAAAACCTATACTCTGTTAACAAAGTCGTCGCCATTTGAGTACATTTTACATTAGTGTCAGGTGTTATAAGACGTTTACGTATGGAAACGATTGTTGTATCACAAAAACCAACACTTCTGGTTAGTCATTTACCCGTGTTAGGTAACGTGCATTGATCTTATATGGGTTATCTTGCACTGTAAAACACCACAGATGTATCTTAGTATGTAGTAGGTATCAATATTAATGCCTACTTTAAGTTCAGCTGTAACTATTGGATGAAATTTAAAACGACTGTGTTCAGCTTCCCCTTAAAATATAACATAACGTTTTACTGCTTGGCAAATAGCTGTGAATATCACATCAGTTATTAATTTTTTCCAAATAAAAAACAAACTAAAGTTACTTTAAATTTCGAGATTCACTGATGTGAACTAACGAACGCTTACATGAAACATACCTTAAAGTTAGTTGCCGAGTAAACTGATTTTTTCATAATAATCCATTTTCTCTTGGTTTGTTTTATTGCACTGTTATAAACTTTGAGTTTACTTGATTCATCAAGGCTGGAGGATGGGATCAGAGAACCTTTGCTACCAACTTCACTAACAAATTCGGCACAGACAAGTTGAAACATATTTCTGAAGAATAAAAGGGAATTATGCAACCCATACATGATAATATTTTCCAGTGATACAAAAATTAAACTGTACTGATATATTAAATGAAAGAATAAGGAAAATAACATAAGTTACAGTAACTTCGGTACTTTTTGTTATTTATTACCACTGGGTAGATGCCACTAGTCCCCTAGAATATTCACAAGTTCAGTAGTCCAGTACCTCGGTGCTGGCCCTAAAGCCGTATGTGTTTGAATATGTATAATATTTATACCTGAAAATTCTTGATTTTCATTTTTTTTATTCAAACTGCGCAAAAGAAAAATATCGAAGTGGCCACTGGGCCGATGTCATTGCTGGTAGACTGTTATTCCTCGAGGGTATTTAACAACCCAGTAGTCATTACTTCGGTGCTGGTCTTAAACCCCATTTTATTTGAAAACTTGCAATATCTAAATTTGAGAAATTTTTGTTTAAACCTAAGGAGTATCTCCCTCTTGCTTGCCTATGCCCTAAGCTGACTTTTTCTTTCCTTTTAGATTTTATTGATATTTTGCACTTTAGCACTTTTTACACATATTTTAGTTCATTGATTTCAATTATTTTGGTCTGCACTGAAGAGACATAACTCGTTGAGATACGCATAAGCAGAAACTAAATTCACAGTAACTTCGGTATTTTGTTATTTGTTGCCACTGGGCTAATACCATTGCTGGTGGACTGTTAGTCCACGAAGGTATTCGCCAACTCAGTAAACAATACTTAAGTGCCGATCCTAAAGATCATTGTGTTTGGAAATCTATAAAATCTTTATCCAAAAATTCTTGTTTTCCATTTCTTTTAACTCAAACTGCGCTGAAGAAAATGAGTTGTCAAACTGGCCACTGTGCAGATGTCTCAGCCGGTGGACTGTAAGTTCCCGAGGGTATTACCCAACCCAGGAGCAAATACTTCGGTGTTGGCCCGAAACCAGATTTTGTTTGAAGATTTGCAATATCTAGATTTAGAAAATTTTATAAAACCTACGGAGTATCTCCCTCTTGCATAGCTTCGTCCTTTGATGATTTTGGCTTTCTTATTTAGATCCAATTAGTTTTTGTTCTCTATTAGCTTTTACACATTATTTGGTTCATGGATTTCTAAATGTTTTGAATTGATCGGCACTGAAGAGACATAACTTGTCGAAATATGCATATGCAGAAAGTAAATTCACAGTAACTTTGGTACTTTGTTATTTCTGATTGTCATCTAGTAACATTTTTGTCGGGCAACAGATATTGTAGATTGTACGAACACATTGCAACTATATTTTATGTTTGTTGACGATCGCGCATCCATGAGTGAAATAAAAATGTTGTTTCCAGTAGTGTAAGTGGAATTTGGCCAGACTGAATCATTACTCCAACACCAACACTCAAATTCTATGGTCAGACCATGATGTATTCCATGTCAGGTCCTAGATCTCAAATACAATTTGTCGTTTATATGCTAGTATTTGGTTATTATTATACATGAAGTTGTTAAGATTGTTTGTTCTCTTTAGACCTCATATAAATATAGGAGTGAGAGTACCCCTAATTTGATGTCGAAAAGTGAATAGGACACAATTGCTTTGCGACGAAATTTTATGCATTAAACGAGAAAATTAGTTCTTCTTAAGAATATTTCCAAGCAAAACGGAAAAAGTACCAACTTTAAAATACAATCATTATGTGAAAATTATGAAATCATGTGAAAGTACTATTGTTCGTGGGGTTCCATTTTTTTGTGGATTTCGGGGTTCGCTCAAACCACGAAATTAAGTTCCCAACAAAATGCACTTTGTCCATAGATTTTAAATACATAGCATTTGATACCACGAATTCAAGTTCCCACGAAACAGCAATTTTCATGAAATCCACGAAAATTGATGACCACGAATAAAAGTACATCCACAGTACCCCTCCAATAAAAATCATATTATACAGGACAATATCATCATTTAATGTTTTATCATAATTTGACATTATTCAAAGGATTTCATTTGTCAAAAGATGCAACATGACTGAACTGTAGAATATAAAAAAGTTGGTTATTTCAAAAATAAAACCAGAAAGACTTACTGTTCTAAAAATAAACAGCCGAAAGTCCAATTCTAAATAATAAAGAGGTATTTTCCAACTTCAATAGAAAAGCTTTTCTGATTTGTCGAAATCTCACACCATCTGCCAATGAGAGTCATGCTTTCATATGTATCATGGGATGTTTTTGTCATCTGTTTCACTTGTCAGCAGTTGAAACGGAAGATAGGGACAGCAATCTTTTTTGCATTTGTAAACGAAAAACAAAACCAAACACTGTCGGAGAATGCTGATGATAATAATAAAAAGAGGGCTACTGTTACTGCGGGAATGTCTCATTGAAGGAAAGGGTATATACTGACTTCAAGGGTTATTCTGCAGAAGATTGGCATTCTATTTTGTTGAAAAGAGAAACAAAAAGACACAGCTAAACAAAAAGTACACTTATATCATAAAGGTACGGCACACAACGACGTCTGGAAAAATCAGGCAAAATTTTGACATTGGATTAGGAAAAAGTATTTGTAATGGTTAGATTTCATTTTTTATTTAAGTTTTGCTAAGTTTCCTGAAACTCTCAAAGACAAGCAATTATCGGGATTCCTTGTTAGAAACCATCAATTTTGATTGAAGATTAGCTAAACTAAATCTTTGAATGGCTAGATTTAAAGTATTATTGATTTCAGTATTGTTAAATTTACTGACGCCATAAATGACCAGTTATTTGTTGGAATTCTACTTAGCAACCTCATTTTAATATAGACTAAATTATAATGACAGCGGAGTGAGCAATAGAGACTCAAAGTTCTGTGGAAACTTTACGAATTATTAAGAGTGCTTTAGTTTTGAGTGTTGTTTTTGTGGTGTCTTGTCGGTGTGTTACGTCTTTAGTCTTGTCTTCTGGTGTTCGCGTTTTTGCCTTGTCTCTGGACTTTGATTTATTTAACCTTGTGCTTTGTTCTTTCGGAATTCTAATGTCGTTGATGTCTAAGTTAATTACTGTCAAGCTCCTTACAGTGTCCATCTTCTTCTTGTGTCATCATTTACTTTACACTACGTACTTGTTTACATGAAGCACAGTTTTTACAGTAAAAGGTAATTAAAATAGTTGTCTTTTCTTTACGAAAAATCATTTAGTCATTTGAAATAAATAAAAAAAATACCGAACTTACTGTGAATTTAGTTTCTGCATATGCGCATTTCAACAACTTATGTCCCTTCAGTGCAGATCAAATCAAAACATTTGGAAATCCATAAATTGAAATGTATGTAAAAGCTTACAGAGAAAAAAAATACCAACCTAATAGGATGTCTTTAAATTTTCCTCTGAAAAAAAGTTTTTTATTCTACATCATGTATTTTTCATATGATAAAATTAATACTTGAAATATTTGAAACAGGACATACAACTACATATAGATAACACCAGAAGTTTCCGTTCATTACCACATAGAGATAGTTAAGTATTAATATTTTATTGGCAAGGCTTCCCGGGCAATTTAGAATTTTAAAATTTAACGTTTCAGAGTGGGTAAAATATTGAAATAATCGGGATAAAGTGGTGTGATCTTTTCCTCTATTGATAAATGATAAACACCGATGATTGTTTTCCGTATAGAATTGGCGCGAATTGACGATCTTTTTATTCAACATATATTGGATATGAAAATTTATCTAACGGGTCAGAACCTGTTTTAACTTCACATATCATTAGAGAAGGATCAATAAGTCATAGGTTTTCTGAAATTGACATTCGGAGGAATTTATTTTTAAAGAAACTTACGTCTTAGTTTACTTTCGAGGTCCCATTACTTTTGGAATGTGAAATTTTTGTATTTATCCTTGATTAAGTATGGGTACGGCAAGGGAAGGAGAAGAAATAAAATCGATATATATATAAGGAAATTGCTTTTGAAGTTAGAGGAACTATATAAAAGCTATTTTTTTCAATTAACTCTTAAAGATATCCAGTTACAATATAAATAAGCATTGTAAAGGTGGAAACTATTTATATCTTAATAAACAAAAATTATATCTTTTGAATCAGATAGGTCGGACATGCTATTGTATTAGTACGTATGCATTTCAATTTGTTATCACTATTTTGGCAGTATATAAACAACACTCAAGATTGCTCCAGGATAAGATTTATAAAACAAATCAAGATATTTTTGTAGTCGTATTATATGAATGCTTTAAATGGTGATTTGAATCAATACACTTTGCAGTTAACAAAGCGTTTATTATTTGAATTGACAGTACAAATCTTAATATGATTTTTTTTAAAGTAACTCAAAGCTTATTTTTTGCATACAAAAAAAAAAACAAAAAGTGTTTTAAGTCTTACATCATGAAAAAAATTAATTCAATTTAAGATACAATTGTATTTCACTCTTATTCAATGTTGCTGAGAACGTTGTAATATACTATGCAGCTCTTGTACTTTATTGATTTTAATTCACTTAATATTACTTTATAGGGAGTTGGATGTTCATGAAAGAGATTGATTTTAGGTACATTTAAAAAAAATGATATATTAATCTCCTGCCTAGCCGCTAAATTCAAGAAATACTTTTTATTTTGACCAATCATGAATATGTGCTTAAGGTTATTTATCGATGTGAACAAGAGAGGATTTTTACAATGAACGAAAAACTGCATTTATAGATAATTTGTACTACCTCTGTTCCACTAAAACATTTACTCCATATCCTTTCGTGAAATATTTAATACAGGAGTTTGTCTTTTATTGCAGTGTGGAGTTGGTAAAACAATTCCCCGTGGTAGAGATGTATGCTCTTTATTTTTCTTAGATATGGTGTACTTGTACATGAGATAATATCTCATGTGTACACTTTATTCAATTACTATTATCTAAATTTATGTAAATTCTTAAACTTAGGATTAACTCCCTCCATCGTAGTTTTATCCTTAGCTAAATTTGATATTACTGATTATTCGGATTTCGTTTGGTTTCATGCATTTTAAACATTTTTTTGAAAATATGGATTTCCTTTGTTTGGGTTCTAGTGCTGCTGATGAGGAATTAATTTCCGAAAAGGCCATACAGCTCATTAAAATTATTGCAGTTGGATTTAACACATGTGTTATTGTCTCATGTTCATTTACTCCATATCCTTTCGTGAAATATTTATATTAAATAAGAGAAGATAAAGACAATTCTATTGTTTATATGTGGTACATTATATCCGTTTTTAGGACGAGGCAATAGTCCAGTTTGTGTTTCTGAATACTTTACACCATTTTTTAATAAAATATACAGTCCGCCAAAAGTTAAGCACCACTTACTTTTAAGGTTGAAGCAAGAAAACTTGTTGGAAGCTATATGTATAAATTTTGCACGACGATAAGCCTGAACATGAAGCCCTTATAGTACTATGTGCGTTTTGAATAAATAATGGCAAATCTGATTCTCGCAACCAACAATAACAACATTCCTTCAGTATGAGAATACTAGTTTCAACAATAATTGCAATATGGAACATTATAAGATTTTCACTTATTACCAGATAATATTTGTAGGGTATATGTGGTACAATGCTCATTAATTGTTAATTTTAGGCTTTTATGGATTCTTAAAACGGATTGGTAACGAGTGCACATTTAATCAAAATAAGACCAAGTGTTTTTTGTTTAAATGGAAAAATCGTTCCGGAAGTTTGCTCGTACCCTAAACATGTTTAAGATATACTTAATTTCTACAAACCTACAGATCGGAATAGTTACGCCTCGCAATAATGAAAATAGATTTTTCTGAGAATTAATATTACCAAATTTTATCGAAATCCAATCCCAAAAATATTCAAAGAAAGAAACGTGATACTCAAGAAATCAACACTTCGACATTTTGACAGTCTCTGAACCCAATAATGCCTTACCTGTTTGAAAACAGAAAGGCATTGTGGCGATTCTCTAAAATGACAGCAGAAATTCCCATTTCAAAATCTTTTAGATTATCAAAACTCTTGCTCGAAAGTTTTTAAATTCATGTCTGTCTTGATATGGCTTAAACACACATAGGAGTGTTAATTGATGTTTTACCTTTGTGTCAGCAATAACAACAACGATCTTCAATTAGAATTCATGCATTGAACTGAAACTTATATTTCTGGTCAAAGCTACCATATATTGTCATTAAATTGGGCTGTGCATAATTTCATAACTTTTCACATATATAGAGCATGATTAAAGTGTAACTTCCAAATATCAAAATTATCTCATTCCAGGTGCTTTGAACCAAAACATCTAACCTCATTACAGCTTCAAAAACAATGTTTATTTAAAAAGTAAGGCGATGCTTAACTTGTTTGCGTACTATTTATATTACTGCCAGAATGAACTGGACGTTTGGACTAGTTGTACCCTCCACTTATAATAGATCAGCAAAACGTTAATTTGTTTAGCTGTATTTTATAACATGCTGCTTAGCAACATTTACCTGTTTTGAATAAAAGATAAAGACAGATACCATAACCATTTTACCCTTCCCTGTCAAAGACTACACCGATTCCAACAATAATTATGCTATTTTTTAAATTTTTGTCTACATTATAAAAGAATTGAATCTGATATGCTTCTTTGAAAATGAATTACCCGTTACTTCACTGATCTTATTCAGGTGGAAGCCACCGGCAAAATTGTCGACCCCAATGGTCCTGACGTTGTACAGGCATTTCAAAAGAAATTATTGGTTAAACCGGTTTTATGGCTAGCTAAATATCCCATTTAAATGAGATATAAGATGGAGATAACTCGAAACGTTATCGTTGTATTGAGATATGCTTATATTTTTGAATTCCAGCACCCATTTCTCAGATAAGCAATTATTCGGTTTTTTTTTGTTTTTTTTTTTGTTTTTTTTTATTTTGTTTTATTTTTTGTTTTTTGTTTTTTTTTTAAAGGTATGCCATAATTTTGCAACCATAAGCATCTGAAAAATGTAAGTAAAAGGTAAACCGAACACTATTCCATTGCGCTAGATGAAAATCAGAGTTACTGCATTCTCCAAAGTATACATTGGAAGAATATACACTTTACAATTTATCCGATTTTCCTTTCAACTTTGTTAACCAATACGATTTTATTGTATATTTCCTTTTCCATGACTTGATTTTTAAAACATGTAATACTCATGACTTATTCCCTATTTAAATTTCGTGTTGTCTATCTTCTGTATTTTCATTTTACTTTTCTGTTCGTACTCATAAATATCTTTGTTTTTCCGATGTTGCCATAGTCAATGCAATTTTCCTTTTTGCACTGGCCGTTCCGTTGTCACATACGTTAGCAGAAAATGCAGATTCAACACTTTAACTCTTTTTCTTTCTTTTACTGATATGGGTTTTTGTATTTCTTCTATGTTATAAAAAATGAATCTGTCGTGATACTCTGAAAAATGAAACATCCGTCACTTCATTGATTTTATCTCTCTTTGATGGGTGTGCAAATAACTAAATACCGAAGTTACTGTGAATTTGAGATTTGAGATGACGAAGTGAGTCGAAGTATTATTTTATTTATTGAAATATGCTATTACATTTAAATTCTAGTACCCATTTATCAGATTAACAACATTTGTATATTTTTAGCAAAATGCAGGATTTGTTTTTTTCCTGTATTTATTGCAAATTATGATGTGCCAAAGTTCAATAATTTTGTTTGGTATTTACTATTAAGTTTTGTGTAATTGTCAGGCTGTAAAATTGACGAATAAACAATTAGAACTTACCACCTTTGATAAATCCTTTACCCCCTAGCAACCTGCTGTTGCTAAAATTGCCCTTTACTCTCAAAAGGGGAATGAAGTTATTGATTTTAAAATATGTCACATTATTTGTTGAACGAACAGTAGTTTTTTTTTATCTGACAAGTGTACCTGAAGTTCTTTTTAACTTACCAGACTGTGAAGAAATCTTTTTTTAAATCTCGTCTTGTGGATGTTTGCATTGTCGTTCAATTTTATGTTTACAATGACAATGTTTAAACGTCTCATATAATACTTGTAACCGCAAAATTTTCAATTTAAAATTTTCAAAGGGAGTCCGGTCAAATTTTAAAAGTGCAGTTGAATCCTTTAAATAGAAAAATATATAATTAATTTCATATATGAGAAAATAGCATGAAAAAACTATATTTGCAATTGCAAACAATAACTGATATAATTCCAAACAACCAAATTCAAATGTTATTTTTATTAGCTGCCTTGAAATGTAACTTTTTAACTTTCGCTGAAATCGGGGAAAATTGAAATTGGTACGCATGTTAACGGGAATAAAGGCAATTTAAACATTTCTTTCCACATAAATGTCTTCATCTCATCTTATTTCACAATTTTGTAAAATAACAATTATTAAGCAGTTCTAGAGATATTTAATCCTAATCTTTATCGTTAAATGGCAGCCATCTTAGAAAATGATGCCATTTTAAAAATTTTAAGCATAGGAATATATCTTCAGATGGTGGTAAAATTGTGTGAAAGGTTTGAGATCCTTTCATTCAAGCCGTTTTAGAATAATCGCCTGGACAAAATTATTGGAAGAGGAAGAATATGAACGATGAATAAATAAATAGAATAAATCATCAGAAACAAAGAAATTTTGATCAACTATTAAGCAGTTCATGAGATATTAAATCCTAATTTTTATCGTTAAATGGCAGCCATCTTAGAAATTGCGGCCATTTTGAAAATTTTAAAAATAAGGAATATAGCTTCAGATGGTGGTAAAATTGCTAAAGGTTTGAGATCCTTTCATTCAAGCCATTTCAAAATAATCACTTGGACAAAAGTATTGGAAGAGGAAGAATATGAACGATAAATAAATAAAAAATCATAAGAAACGAAGAAATTTTGAAGTGTCTTTGGTTAAACTTGACGCATAAAATAATTTTCAACCATTATTTGCAAAAGTCTGGACTTGTTATATCTTGTAGAGTTATTAATAAGAAGAGCGTGATTTTAATTTCCTATTATAATCTTATCACGCCCGAGAGATCGAAAATTCACTGCTTATGAATGCGCGTATATGATATCAATTTGATATTCTGGAGAAATATCCCTCCTGAAAACGTACACAACAGATCATTACTACAAACCAAAAAATCATTAATAGGTAGACCTGGGATATTGGGAAATATAATTACCAATCCACCATTCAGTTATTTATTCATGCTATTATGACAGCATTTACTCTACATGTAAAACAATGATAACTGAAAAAAAAATATACAAAGTCATTTAAATTATATCAATTTTACATATTTAATTCTAAATTTAGAAAAAAAAATGGAACTTTTATTATTTTCTAAAATTTTGTTAAATTTTACATGTACCAATTTCCTTCTTATTCTGAGTTTTGTGTGAAAATTAAACGCTAATTTTACAAAAGAAATGTTGAATACTGATCGAAGCTGAGAAAAATTTTTAGTCTTACTGCTCAGAACACCTATGTATTTAACTTCAAACAATTATGTTTTCTTATCATCCTGCATGCTCACTTTCGCTTTTGCATATTCTTAAGAATTTTGCATTTTTAATAATTCTATATCAAACAAAATATTAATAAGAGCTTATTTTATTCACCAAAATCAAGTCCACAACGGACCAAACAGGATATCTTTGTTAACCATTAGACAGGAAAGGGAACGGAAAAAATTGAAAAATTGCTTGAGGTTCATATGTAGATATTAAAGGAATTAAATTAGTGGTAAAATTAAGTCTTAATTAGGTATATCCTCTTAGATGGTATGAGAAATAATTCTCGAAATTAGCACTTCGAAAATGTTTGTAGTCGTTATCACGGGTTGGTCGACCAAACGAACGTTCTTCCAACCTGCATCTGACTCATTTACAGAATAGATTTGATCTGGCATCCTCTCATGTTTACCAGAAGACTACACTTATTGCAGGCTGCGATTATTATTTCTTGCATGGCGTCGATTTACGGACATCAAGATGTGTTCACGTTTTCATGCATCTTGTCCCACTATATATGGATTTTATTAACATAATCAGTTTTTTCTCTGTGTTTCCGCAGTGGATACTTAAATATTGGAATACTACGTTTCTTCTTAGTTTAACAATAGTGCTACATGTATATAATTCTACGAAAATGGTTGACTGTAAATTAATCATTTTCGAAGCTTCTAAGGATAAAAAAAATAGTGATAAGAAATCATCTATTTAACGGAAGCTGAAATTAAAGGACTTTGCCAGTTTTTTTATCTATATTTTGAAGAAACTTTTCGACGAATCCAGCCTCATATGGTCGAGAAACAGATCGGCTAAAACATTTTAAAGAGGTACAGAGTTTTTTTCGCATTGGAATTCCGATTCTCTATAAAAAAATAAAATAGTTGGGTCACCGTGCTTGTTTTTAAAATAACTGATATCAAAATAATCAAACATTTCCAACGAAAATATAGAGGGAAACAGGTATATTGTTGATTTGTTTAAAACGATTCCATAAATTTCTCTCTACTTTACTCATGTGTAAGTTCTTTTAATATACTTTCAAAAATATAAATAAAAAATGGGGTTCACCGACTTTGTTTTCCATGTAATTTGAAAAATGTAAATTTTGATAGTGATATTTATGTAAAATAGTTTTATCAGATTTTCACCTTTTTTCAAAAATCCTCTTCCAATTTATTTAATTATCAAGTTACCATACCTCGTCTCATTAGATAAAGACTTGTGAAATAAAGTCCATATAGGTCTTTTCCATTTTATATTATTGATATAAAATTTATTGATTCAATACAAATAAAAATATTTGCATATTTAAAAAGCAGATAATACCATAACAGCATAAATAATAAATTCAAAATGGCGGAAGACTACTGATCTACCTTAAACAGAACATCCTGTCTTAATTCCACTGTTATCGTCATTTCGGATATATTTTTTTGTCTGATTATACCCACAATGCATGAGATTACAGCAGTAGCACCCTCGGGTTACATAAACCACCAATTAACTCGAGCCGCACTTGGGAAGCGGTGATAATCGCATCAAGAGCCTGGATATCAAATGTGTTTCTATCCACTCTCAATTTTCGTCAATAAAATACTGGCATATGATTGCAGCCATGACAAATGATTTTAAATAGTAGTCTGTATTTTCTGGTTTCTCTTAATGCTAGCACGATAGCAGAGGATGTGGTTATTTGGAATTTCGGGATTTATCAGCATATTGCTGTTCGCAAACAAAAAGGGATAAACTAAATAATATTTTCCGATGAGAAAGATAAAACAGAATTATAAATATAAACATTATGTTTTCAAAAAAGCCAAGACAAGTATAATTAAATCAGAAATGATATGGAATTACATGCGTATAACACGTAAATATTTTCACAAAGTACTAATAGTATCTACAAAAAGTCTTTATCTAGCGAGGCTGGAAATTTAAATAGCTTGACATTATTTTTATTGGTAGCAGTTTATTCAACAATTTTACAAAATGTTAAAGTATCACATGTACAGCGATTTCATCAAAAGAGCGAAATTGCTGTCTCAAAAACTTATACATCAAGGGTATGTTCAGTCACTGTTGCAATTTTTACTACAGAACAGTATGATTTGACAAACTGTTACAATGTTTCTTTTTCACAGATGAGAATATATATCTTTTGTTAGATCCAGAGTTGATTACCGGACTGATACAAAAATGTGATAAACACCGTCTGTGACATAAACGGACTGTTCGCTGTCAGTATGACGGGTGCCACGCATGGAGCAGATCATGCTTACCCTTCCGGAGCACTTGATGATACATCATGTACATTGTACCTCAGTTTTTGTAAGATTCACACTGCCAATGCTTTTGTTTTGTTTTTTTGTTTTGTCTTAATTCGTATTGGATATGATATGCCGTGATTTTGGAATTTCGATTTTAGAATTCCGCCTTTGATTATTTTTGCTTCCCTCTTTCATTATTTTTACGTCGGTATTCGTTTGCCGATAGACATAAACTGTAAATCACTTATTTTGATTTGTCTTATTGTATTATAACATTTAAGTTATCAACACTATTATATATATGAATGTGTTTTTTATAACTCACGATTTATAAAATAAGAAATAAAAAAAAAATAAACTAATACTAGTATATATGTAAATTTACTTAGTTTTTAATATGAAATTAAATATACTGAGATGAGACTTTCAGTTTGAAAATTCAAAATAAGATTTTTCCACACACTGAACTATTTTCCTAATTCTGATTAATAAGTTTCTTTCCACACAAATAATATAACACACAGTATATACATTCAATTACACAGTCACATGCTTCTATTACAGGTGGTGATATTCAGCTTTTATCTTTAATCACCGTAAAATCTAAGTCTGTTAACAAACTGAAAGCAGATGTTTTAAGATCTGACATGTATATTGTAATTTCTCTGTAGCGATCATTTGCTTGAAAATTCAATTCTGAAAGTAAAAGTCAATTCTGTCGTGCATAAGATACCGCATAGCGGGTAATTTTCGAGGGGTTTTAATTTTCGCGTATTTTCGTGAATCGACTAAAATCGCGAAAATAAATTCTACGATATGTTATGTATTATTAAGATATATATATGGCCTTTTGTAAATCGCGAAAATTTAAATAGCTTAAATTTTTGAAATACATTTTCCACTCGAATTCGCAAAATTTTGACCCGAGGAATTAACCCACTATACGGTATATTTCATGAAAGTAAGTAACGGCTATCAAAGGAATGGAGACAGCTTGATTCGGTTGTATAGAAAAATTAAATGGTAGCAAGTTACAATTTGAAATACTAACCTCAGTTAGAGTTTTAAATATCTTTGAGTATATGGTCTTCCAAACATTTAGATTTTATCTGCACTGAAGAGACATAAGTTGTCGAAATGCGCATATGCAGAAAGTAAATTCACAGTGACCTCGGTATTTAGTTATTAGATTGTAATAGAATAATAAGAACTTGTGATAAGTTGTTGTATTTTCTCTCTTTTGATCTGAACAAAATGAGATTCATGTCGAGAGATGACGAGTCCATTTTTAACATTTGTAATGTTTTTTATTCTTATTTGCCTCATTATACATTACATTTATCTTATTTTTTGAACGGATGGTTTTCAAATATTAGAACCACCCTTCAGTGTTAATTTTAAAGGGGTATATTTCTGTTTATTCCTTAGAAACTATTTTAATCACACATGTCTTAAACAAGCTACAAAACTTACAATATTTGACAAGACTTCGAGTTGTTCCTGAGAACAACCGCAGATGTTTTCTAAATGTTTAGTATCCAGTTCTGCATAGAATCAACAATAATTGATACTGCTGTGAATATTGGAGTGATCTCTCCATCTAAGACGAAATATCCTTCCTGCGACCAAAAATTGGATCATAGACTGTGAACAGAATAAAACAAAAAATAAGATAATCAAGAAGGGAATGAATTAACAGATCAATAAAAAAAAACAATAAGTACATTAATTTAACAAAAATAAATTAAGCAAGAACAAAAAAAAAAAAAACAAAAACAAAAAAAAAACAACAACATCTAATTGAAAAAAAAATCAACTAAAGCCAACTCAAACAAAAAACCAAAGAAATAAAACAAAACAAGAAAAACTTCAATCTTTGTTAGCAAAATATGGTAAAGGATCCGCGGAGCCTATTAGTGTTTTGCCTTCTCAATCCATTGTCAAGTCTATTTCGCTGCTATTAAGATGATGCTGACGATAAAAACTTAAAAAAAAAACAACTTGTCTCAAAATTGGAACAAAAAAATATTGAAATATCATCACAGATATTTGTATTGACTAAAATTCCTACAAAAACATTGTTGATAACAAGAATTTTAAAAGGTGCTACTCTTTGACAGTTCCAGGAAATTGACTTATGTCAAAATAAAAAAAAATTGAATCTAACCATTGAAAATATTTGCTTTTACTTAAAGCTATCCAAATAATATGGCTAAAAATAGAATCCCAAGAACATTGCTTCCCTTTGACAGTTTCAGGAATCTTGCCAAAATTAGAATAAAAATAAAATGAAATCTTACCATTGAAAATATTTGTTGTAACTAAACTTCATCCAAAATGCATTGTTGCTAACTAAAATTCCCCAAAATTGCTTCTGTTGAGCTTTAGAAAAATTATCAAAATTGGAACCACATGTTTTAATGTCTTAGTTTTCAAAATGTTGCCTCGTATGGAATAAATGGCTACATTACGATTGTGTGAAAAGGTTTCAAACTTTTTTAGTTATGGATAATTTCAGGATATTGATAAAACTTGGAACTGCATTAGAAAAAAAACATATAACACACTACAGACAAACATGAATAACGTACGATAGGAACTTGGGATAGCTGGACTTAGTAAAGGCACTAGCAAAAGCCAGCGGTAGGGTTAAACCGGTTGATGGGTACCAAAACTTTCCCTATCTCTATCCCGTTTCACTACAAAGGAGAAAAATCGCTGAATAGTTGTCCAATAGAGTCCTATGCAAACTTGGTAATAACTGCCTGTATCCTAGTATTTGATTTGGTGCGAACCTGACGTGCAGATTTTAAAGACGAAACCAAAGCACTACCGTAATCAAACAATGTAACAACTGTATTAGTGGTTTCACAAGAGATCATTGAATACATTTTCATAGTCTTCCATGTTGAACTTAGTTATAAGTACCAGCTATATTTGATTAGGTAGAGACCTTTCTTACTAAGTTTGAAATCTTGGATAAGGTACGGATCAATTTGACTTACTTCAGTTTTGATAAGTCTCGAAGTTTAATGGTAAAAAAATCCCGCAAAAGTTTTTTCTTACATGTATTTAAAATTGTGTTCCTTTGTGCTGGCCATCTTTGATGAGGGGAAAAGGGGGGGGGGGTGTTATACACATGTTATTTAAATGGACAATTTCATAGCAACGCGATTAAGTTTGTTTTCGATTGGTTTAGTAATTTCAGAGTACAAGACCTTGAATGGTTTTCCCATGTGATCCAATGTTAGACCATATCTGTTGCTGGCAGCAATATTTGATGAAATGTGAAGTTTGTAAGGGAAACCATCAAAAGACTACTGTAAATGTACATCCTAGTGAAATCATTACCTCAGTTTGCACACCTGTTAGTTTGGGTAGTGACAAAACATTATCTTTGTTTTAAACAGTTTTTCCCACATATCTCTATTTTCTTTGAAGTCGCCTTTTCCCTGCTTCTGATAGCTGAAAATACAGACATAATCTTTTTCGATTACAACGAAAGTAAACGAAGTTAATGTATATGAGACAAAATCTCTACAAATACGTGGCAAAACCAATCATAGACTAAACGATTTTTATTGTTAGCCTGTTTTTTAATGTTAATTTCACAATTGTGGTTAGTAATCTTATTGCTGTCGGAATTGACCAATAGTTTGGTTTCTATGCCTAAAATGTTTACAAAAGACATCTTAATATGCCTCAATAGGTCATTGATTTTATTTATAGGTCAGGCATTTAAAGCACTGGATGAAGCATGGTGTTCAGCCAACCTTAACAAAGATACCTACTTTAGGAATTACAGTAAATTACATCTCAACTGTTACAAAGGTTTTGAAATAAACATTATCATTATCAAGGATAAAGAGGAGTGACATAATTTAATTATAGTAGTAGTGGTTTAAACAGTACATCTGGTTAATTTTTGAAAAACGCATGTTTATCCCCGATGGGCTTTTTCTAATATAAAAACAAGTCTGGGTGAACTTGACTTGTTTCTTGTTGAAATTGACATTATGAGACGTAATGAGTACAAAATATAAAAGCATCCTTTAAATACAAGTAGTTTACCTGCGAAAGTTAAAAATCACTCATTGATAAGGAAGAACACTTTTGACACTCAAAAAGTTATATTGTCAATTTATAAGTTTTTGAACGGTAGAAAAGGTACAGTCTCCCAAGTCTGGACTGGCGTTTCAACGCTAGACTTTATCCTGCATTAAGTTTTTTTCATCTAAGTTTTCGAATTTAAATTGTTCCTGTTCCAGATATTGTTTCTCACTTTACGTGTGTTGAATGCATAACATAAGAAATTAACCATATAGACACACCCGTAACGGAGGAAATGTGATGATATGCATATTTCACATTTAGACAAAACAAAAAACTAATTCGCAGTACAAAACATCTCAAAAATTTATTCATAGGAAGTATTTTAGTGTTTATCAAAAACTTTGTTTTCATTAAAAATAAAAAAAA
>MJUU01009936.1:187907-198603 GCA_002080025.1 Modiolus philippinarum | reverse complement strand
TTCGATCATGAGTTGAATATTTTCGATAATCAGAATCTAGGATAAGTTATTGTTTTTATTATATAGATCAGTTCTCTCATATTTAATCGTTGAATTTAAGATTATTCTCATGGACTACGTTTTGCATGTTAATCCGCTGAGAAGTTTACTTAACAACAACGTTGACAACGTCTATTGTGACGTCATTTTCTATAGTGAAATTATGGAAAATAATTTCACAGTTAATTATCACTTTTATTTCACTGAGAAATTTCATTCTTTCACCGTCTACTATATAGTAATACATTTTTGTACCATATACAACAAAGCGAATGTCAGTTGTTGACCTTTAAATCTATGTCAGAACTGATTCAAAGACTAAGCAGAAGCACTGAACTGTATGGGTACAAAAATTTTTGATAGACAAAATGAACAATTATTTTGAATTCAGACATTGTAATCATTGGTCCCCATCTGAAAGGTATTTGAGGCATAGTGACAAAACAGTTGTTCTACAAATTTGCATCCGGAAATCATAAGTTTATATAATTTTTTGAATGTGGTTCATTTTTTTTTCATACATGTATTTCTTGTCTTCGTGTTTGGTTTTTGGTGTGATTATCATTTAGTTACCCTGACCAAATCAATATACTCTCATACTACATATTACTATAATTAAAAGCAAACCACATAAAGAGGGAAATCGAAGGCTTGGAGAAGTGATGAAAATAAAGGTTGATCGTAGATTTTGATATAGGCATACCTCAAAATATGAGAAACATATAATTTTGATATTCAGGCACTGATTGCTGTCATTGGAATATTTTTTTCCCATTTTGACAGTCTTCCATTGGAGGTATGGAACTTCTTGTACAAATAAAAACTAATTTGTGCGTGACATACGTAATTGACAACTGGAATGCAAAATATGAAAGTAAAATATGCCATTAAGTATCAAATTATATTGAAGAGAAATTTAGCTTATTGAAGATCAAATTCTTATCGCATTTAATGAGAACTAAAAATATTACGTACCTTTCCAAGATAATATCCATCAAAGGTGTTCATATTCAGAAAAAAAGAAGCTACAGAATAAGTAGATAACCTTCAAATATTCTAACAGTGTTTGCGTTTTACATTGAAAGATAAATTACTGTCAAAATCCCGTATAATTCGTATTTCAGCAAATTTGCAAAAATTACAAATCTAGGATTCTTATGGATATGTCTAATGCTATCAGATTTTATTTTGAATGCATTTTCCCTAAAACGTTTTACTTATTTTCAGCATTTACACCTAGTATAGGAACCTGTGTGCCTGAAATACCTGTTTACGTTTTTTTGCCTGTATGCTTTTTAATGTTTTGTAGGAAAATAGCACGAATAATTCCAGACAAAATCAAAAGTAACTAAAAATCGTTTGCGCAAATGTCCACCTTTCCTTTGCGCAACTGTCCACTTTTCTCAATTCAACGAAGGGCTCCAAAGATATGTTTAAAACTTTAAAGAAAGTCGACACTCGGACAAGCTCGGAAGAGAAATGGTCTAGAATTATGAATAATTGTAACCTTGAGTGGAAAAAAAAATATAAACTATCATTTATTACCACAAAGAATTCCAAATTAGAATGGCTACAATATAGAATAACACATAGAATTTTTGGAACTAATGAGTTTTTAAATAAAATAAAGGTAAAAAAGTAACAAATGTGACTTCTGTAAAGATGAAATAGAAGCAGTTGAACATATATTTTGGTCTTGTCCAAAAGTTTTTGACAGGTGGAGAATTTAAATCAATGGGTTAGAACAAAAACAGGGATAAAATTGCAATTGAATATGAATATTATTATTTTTGGACTGTTAAACAAAAGTCCAATAAATTATATCACACATTTGATACTGTTACAGACAAAATTTTAAATATACCGAACCAAAATAAATTGTCAACAATTGAATGACTTTGCCTTAATAAATAACCTCTAAGAAAATTTATATTTTGAAAGACACTTATATTATTAGAATAAACCATTACAAATTGCAAATACTTGCTGGGACCCCATCGATCCAATTCTCGACTAATTTGTTTATGTATGTTCATAAACAAATGTAAGTCAAGTATTTTTTATAACTAGATCTGAAAATAACAGTATATCCTGTCCACAGACAACCTTTGTTATTATCCTTTTAAACATTCTATGTTGTTTAAAATAGAATTTGTATTATTAACCTTAAACCAATTAAAACACTATTAACTTATCATAATTCTATGTACATAGAATAATACATGCTTTATTCAATTGTCAATAGTATTGCAGAATGATATTTATGCCAATAAAACATAACCCTATATATATATATATATATATATATATATATATATATATTCTTTGTGGGTTTATTTCGAGTTTCAGAGAGTCGGTTTTACAAGCCTTTCATATACCTATGTTTGTTGTATATCCACCTACTTTTAAAAAAAAATTACTTGTCTTTTTAAAGATTGTATGGCAGATTTCTGGTCGGGTTAAACCAGATTTGGTGTTTGTCTCTTTTTTTATCTGTTGTGCACCCAGGAACGTTAGAAATTTCGACAGCACACTGGGCCAGAGCCGTTATATCCATCCTATGCATACAAGATAAATTCATTCCTTTATTTTTTACAAATCTAAATTCTGCAATTTGACAGTTTTCGTCAACTTATGTCGAGTCATTTAAGATATGATAGTTTCAGTCTTCGCAGAATTTTTACTAAAGCAGTAAATAATGTCTAGTACCAGTAAAGGTTGAAGAGCCACGGATTGTTAGAAGGTCACTCTCACCTATCTCCTTTCTACTACCTTTCAACTCATTATCTCACACCTCTTTACCCCAAAATTTCGAAAAATCTTTAGGCTTTCTCCAATCTCTCCCCCCCCCCCCATTTCCTCCAATATCCAGTTTTACAGGACCCTTCTTAGGAGAGTTTTGATTCTCTCGGAAAGAATATGCAACTGCATCCCTGCATGTGAGTGGAAAATCCTGAGTGCATACATATAGAACAATACGCATCTTTTTGGTTAACCGATACGATTCTCTGTTTACATTAAAAGTACCCGTTTGGAGGAGGGTAAACCCCATGATGAGCAAATGCATCAACATAAACACAGTCTGCTTAGTAAAAAATAAACATGGACATATAAGGGCGTTTTGTGAAAATATGCAATACTAACTATTTAAAAATGTGTTGTTCAATATGTTCAGCAATGTGCTTACATATTTTTTTCTTCTTTCAATGTAATTGTTATGAAAATCGGGGTAGGGAGTTGCGGAAGGAGTCTCGTCCCGGACTCCCAACTTTATTTTTACTAAATCCCGAACTTGAAAAAACAGATGAAATTCTGATTTCCGGTACATTCATCCCGAAATCCCCGGCTTAAATTATAGCAACGTTAAAAGCTTCAGATCCCTGCATCCCAGAATATTCCACCCCTTCAGAATTGAACGAGGTTTAGACTCGTGAAAATAAGTTATTCTACATTTTGAGAGAAATAATAAACTTTTTTTTAATTTCTACAAATTTACAACAAATCTATTCGACGGTGCATTCTTTTCACTTCTCTCTTCAAAATCAATTTAATTCTTTACATCGTGTAATCGATGGCGGTATTCCTTGGACCAAACCAAATTTTCCGTTTTAAGTTTCAACAATTTGTAAATTTGTAAAAGTACAGATTTTTTTCACAAATTTTACTTTTTAATCATTTATATTTTATTTCCTTGTTAATTTGACACTTGTATTTGCCATACACCTGTAATCATGTGCAGAAAAAACGTTCATATTTAAGCGCATTAATAAAAAAGTGAACATGATTGATTAAAAAAATATATATTGAATTCTTCAAATGCATATGCAAATTAAATAAGATATCCAATAAGAAAAATATAACGATTATGGTGGATTTTGTCCTTAAAAGTTTTATATTTTATATTTGTGGTACAAAGTTATATTTTTAGTTTATTACATGTTAGAAATAGGAAGCCGCTACTTGTAGAACGATGCAACATCTACCCAATTAAGAAAATGTAATAAACAAGTGGTCAAAACAACACCCGTCACTGTGACCAGGTGTTAAGGATATATTATCCTGAGAGGTCAAAATTTTCCTGCATCAAGTTTTTTTCGGAACCTATATTTTTAAATTGAAGGACCATGAAAAAATATTTTTTGAAGAGAAATATGTCCGTGTGCACATTTTTTGCTATCATCAGTTGAAAACCCCTAGTTTTGGTGGTTTTGTGCAAATATCATCAAATTTTGCCTATTTTGGGTAATATTTGGCAAAAATATTGTTTTCTACATCATTTTTTTTTGTCAAAAGTTCCAGATTGTTAGATCTCGTTAATTTGAAGAAATATCACTTATAAAAAAACATAGGTCTGTGTCGATAAAAAAAAAAGTTTTGTACGAAAATGTTGCTTTCTTGGGTCAAAATTCAAGACATCGTAAAATCTTTCAAATTCAAGATTTTTCAAACTTTCCATCAACAAAACTATCAAAACTCACCATTTTTGTTTTGAATTGTTGGACAATAATATCTTTAATACTTTAGAAAAGAGATCATATGAATAAGATGCCTACTTTTCTTAAAAAAATGATTCCCATACCCCTACCCCAAAATACGCTAAATCCTGACTGAGATCAATTGTCATTTTTGATTGAAAAGTAAGTGAGAACCGAACCGTCAATCAAAAGAACGAACAATCCATGGACAATGGCAAAACCAGACACAGTAAGAAACAAGGACACCACTCGAGCACGAGACAATCAAGAAAAATGAAGACACACATACAGATGAACAACACGGGCCAAATAAAAACCATGGGTGAGATCAGGTGTACCGGTAGAGTAAGCATCTCCTGTTTCTTATAAGACTACCGCCGTGTTGAACATGTCAACTCCGGTAGTAAAGTCGAATCCGATAGAGGAAAAACAAACTTTAGTTGTAGAGGGAAAGATCTGTTGTCATCTGGGAAACAGATATCCCATAGCGGTCCACAAGATAGTGATGTCGAACGTAAAACTTCTGTAGTGATGACTTTAAGATTTTTGTAACGTATTCGAATTTTTCATTCCTCGAAAACTACTGGTTGTACTTACATAGTATTTTGACATCATTCGGGAATATCATTATTTGATATAAATAAATAAAAAAAAATCACTCATAAGGCAAGTTTAAAGAATTATTCATAAACGAGATTTCAACGAGACTGACACCTCAGGAGAATACATCCTTAATTAGCCCGAAGGCGTCACAAATCAATGTTGAGGTCACTCGAACGTGTTAAAGATGTTTTAAATTTGTGTGATTTCAAAATGAATATTAAGTAAATAAATAAATAAATAATGGATTTTAGAATTTGAAATGGCATATTACAATGTTTTTCGTTGAACATATTCATCATCAGATATACTAATATGACGTAAGTCACTCTTTGGGCATTGCTTGATTATTATGATTATTTACACGTGTAATATGTTAAGAAGTGTTAAAATTACAGGCATACAAAGAGTTTAATAATTGATTCCCGCAACACTTGTTTTCATTGGTGGTGAAAGGGAGGGCGTACGCTCTCTATGCTCCCGTTTAAAACCACCCTGGACTGTAGTCGACAACTATATATTATGCTAGCTTTTCGAAGTTTTATTTTTCCTTGTGCTTACCCAGAAGTGTGCAGTATTTCACTGTTTTTATATCATTATTTTTTTATTATTTATGAGGGGGTGGATTTGGGGCGTCTCTCTTCTTTCTCCTTCCCCTTCTCTCCCTTCTCCTGGTCTCCCTTTCGTTTGTTTTTCTCCCTTCCTGGTCCCTTTTCTCCTTTCTCCCGTCTCTTTCTCCTTTTCCCACCCATCTCTTTTCCCTGTGCACCCCTTTAGTTACATGTATAAAGAATCAGAGACATATCTTTAAATATAGATGTTTTTATAAACCACGACAAGCACTTAAGTTTACTCCTTCAATACCACCGTGGCGGGTATAAGTACAAGCTCGTGCCTAATCTACAATTACGCTTCCTAAAAAAACCGTCTGTTGTTTGTCTGTTTTGAAATATTTTCAGAAATGGATGCCCAAACTCTTGGACCCCTCTCCCCTTCTGGATTCGTCAATAAAATATTTTTTTCTTTGCTCATTACATATGTTTTAATTCGTTTCATAGTTGAGAACAGTATAAAAAAAGCACTGCCTGCTTTGCTATCAGAGATCATCTATATGTCCATTTAACATATTTTAATTAATTTATTTGCAAATTATGCCAAAAGGGGCCAAGCAAATACAAACATAGTACAAATTGTGGAATAGCTAAATTATACATTTATTTTTCTTACAAATATATCTGAGGCAGTTTTTTTTAAACTTCCACTAAAAAGCTAACACCTTTTCTAAAATTGGCCGTCGCGCATTTGTAATTATTTGCATCTAAATAATTCATATTGTAGTGGGCAACTTGTGTCGGCGTTATATGAAAATTGGTAGTTTCTTAAGACTGAGTGTCAATATGATAATAATGCCGTACTATCAGACGGTACAAAAGTAGGGAAGTTGTCAGCTTGATGGTATTACCGTAGAGACCTCTTCTATAACAATAAAACAGAGATATTTTAGGGGATATGCCCAGCGTTTTCTTATCAATAAAGGAACTAATTGGGTTATTACTTGTACAATCTCTAATATTTTGCAGCTTACATTAGGTTAAATTATTTAGAATACGTGTAATTTAAATCCCCTACCTTTCACTGCGATTTCATAGCCTCCGATGATTTAAATGATAACATATAAATTTGACAGCTTGGGGTTAAATCTATTGATCCCGGGTAAATGAAGTTAAATGACCAATGTTTATGAAACGAACGATTCGAGAAGACCGCAAAATGAAACTTCATCAATATATACTTAACATGTTTATGTAATTGCATATTGGATAACATAAAAATTAAAGGGTGTACTAAAACTGTGGTAAATTGACGTCCTATTTTCAGAATTCTTTTGGGTCTATTCACCGGTAGATCCAGCCTTTGTGAAAAAAGAATTCGGTCAGTTTTGTTTGTTTTTTTTGAAATTTTTTTTTTTTTTTGTTTTTGTTTTTGTTTGTTTTTGTTTTGTTTTGTTTGTTTTTTTTTTTGTTAATATGTGTCTAACTTCTGCACGAATATTTTTTCCAGAAAAAGAGTGGTTTCAAACTTCAGGAAGCTCTCTGTTTCCGCCAATACTGTTGTTAACCCACAGTTCAATATTAACCAAATAATCGAACAATCAATAACTATTTTATCACAGCAGGGAAGTGATGTATAGTCCCTGGTTACAGTAGGCAAAATCGGAAATTTGTAAGAACCTCATACAACGAAGCAACATCCATTATTGATATTCATTATATGTCTAAAAGGGTAAAGATAAAATGGAAAAAGGTATGATTCGTTTGAGATGACGTTATATTCACGTGTGCAAATAAATAAGCACAATTATAATATATGCCAATTAGGGCAAACGTGTCTAGATTTTACAGTATTTACATGCATTTAAAGTTAACAAGCCAAGACATACTTTGCATAAATTGTTTTACTTCTAAATAGATAACCCTTTAGCCTTTGAAATCAACAAGATAAGTGGCGATGAAGTAAACAGATATCAAAAGATATTAAGTTTCAACCCGTTTTCAAACCTTTTTCAACCGGTATAGACATAGACATTAATTTACAAGTATACGTGTTTAAATGTCTCTGCTGCACAGAACATAGGCAATACATAATCGATGGTGCTAATTGTCTACAAGATCAACCAGTAAACAAAACACGGAACTATTACAGGACAAAACTGGCCATTATATACATATCATGGACGGATGTAAATTTCGGAAATCGCATAGAATATCCAATTATGCAAAAGAGTATAAGGACATTTAAACCTCACAATTAAACCGATGAACATACCTCCGAGAGACGTGAACATGTTTACATGAACTCTTGAAGAGTTAAGTCTAAGTGTCTGTAAATATTCGTATTGAAAATAGTGGCTTTATAACGAACTCGAAAGTGTAAACTGCAGTTTGTTAATTGATAAAGAAAACAAATGTACTGATCGGGATTATAATTTTGTTCGATTTGTGCGTTTTATGTTACTTTCTGTACGGAAGAGTAATTGTTTCGGAAATTAAAATAAAGAAATTAAAAATCCAATTATTTTTTTATTTTTATTCTTAAGAAATGCGACAAAGAGAGGGTCTAGACAAAATTTTCACTCATATCATTTGAACAGTTTCGCGATACTCACAAAAGTATTCCTGTTCTAGTGCTGCTGATGAGGAAACAATTTCCGAAATGGCCATACAGCTCATTAGAATTACTGCAGTTGGAGTTAACATATGTGTTATGGTCTCATGTTCATTTACTCCATATCCTTTCGTAAAATATCGCAGGCATGGTCTGGCGGGTTTAAATCTATCATCTATTTAGTTTTAGTTTGCCCTTTCATAGTTGCAAAAAAGTAAAAATAGATATATGAACGAATAAACAGATAAGGCCGGAATGTGAAGTTATTAAATATAACAATGAAGTAATGAAAATTAAATAAATAAAAAAGAAGAAAAACAAATGAAAATACATAAAAAATAACAATGAAAAATAAACGAAATCAACTAGATAAATAATAAGAATATATATAGGATAAAATAGATAATAAAGATATAAATAGACTGATCAAATAAAAAAAATCTTTACTTTTGTTTTAAGTGACTTGTCTGTGTTGTAAAAGTCTGACTAGTGATGAGTCAACGCCGATCAGTCATTCTAAACGCTACTTGTGTTCTAAAAGACTGATATCTGTTGAGAATTTCTGTCCAGCGTTGAATCAACACTGATCAGTCGTTCTCAGCACATCCTGTGCTGTAAAAGACTGACCCGCGTTGGAAATGTCTGTCCGATGTTTAGTCAACGCTGGTCAGTCATTTTCAACACGGATCAATTTTTTTACAACACGGGTAGCGTTGAGAATGACTGATCACCGTTGACTCAACACTGAACAGACATTCTCAACAAAATTCTGTCATGTACAACACAGCTAGTGTTAAGAATGAGTGACCACAGCTGATTCCACTGGTCTGTCTTTTACAAAACAGGTAAAGACTAAGACTGACTGAAATGGGTTGGCCCAACTTTGATCAGACATTTTCAGTCAAAACTAGTGTTGAAAAAGACTGATCAGTGTTGAATCAACTCGGCATAATCATTCCCAAGTCTGTTCCGACATAATAAGTCCAAAAACGACTGATTCTGGTAAAATCAGTCAAAATATTTGTCATTTATGATGGTATAAAATAGTAAATAAACTACACGTATCGTTGAGTGGTGGACAGGGACATGTGCATTGTTAATCTAAAAAGGACTGTAAGGGAGGGAAGTCTAAGTGCAGGATAATGAAGGTAATGTATAATTCAAGGTGTCATATGTCAGTAACTTGTAGCAACAAATGACTTACCAAATATATGTCCGTTTGAAAATACATGTACTTGTTCTTTTCTAGTATTTTGATAATAAACAAGAAAAAATATATACAGTACAGGGAAAATTCAAGATTGCCGTTTTTGTGATCCCTAAGTGATCATTTTGTGATCCTGTAGCAGTCAATGATTGCAATCAAGGATTGTTTTAATTGCGATCAATGATCATACGGAGATATGCGATCAATGATCACAAAACAATTTGCAATCTTATGATCAGTGATCACAACTTGTGGTGCGATCCTTAATTGCACAGCGTCATTGATCACAACAGTGCGATCATTGCGATCCTTGATTGCAAGATTGTGATCCTTGATCGCAAGATTGTGATCCTTGCTCGCAAACTCATTTGATCCTTGATCACAATGTCATATGATCCTTGATCGCAAAGCTGTAATCCTTGATCTCAAACTTGTGATTAATTAATTCTAAGACATCACGATTGCCGGAAGAAAAAATGTGAAATTTGGACTGTAAACTTTAATTTTCGAAATCTATAAGACTGAATCAAACAATTTTTCAGTGATTTTCAAAAATGATTTATTTTCAAATAAAATGGCTTAAAATGATTATTTTTGTTTTACTAAGAGGTAGAAAAAGTGGCCGGGAAAGACTGCTATTGTTGTCTGACAACTTTGATAATTATAACTTTGAGTGTGTATTGAATAAAAATCAGATAAGCCGATCAATTTAATTTTATTGATATCTCAAGATAATTTATTAATACATAAAAACGCATAAACTGCAATTGTTTTTTACTTTTTAAGCAAAAGGTCAAAACCGTGACCTGAAAGATATCTTGTATGTTTGAACTGGGTATTTACAAAACACATGTACTAGATTTTCAACTTTCATTGTGTATTGCATGAGCCTTGGATATAACCCTTTTGAATTTCTCTGATTGATTTTTAAAGACAGTTGATGAATAAATAGAATGATATGGCATATCTATATGGCATATAATAAATCAGTCAAATTTCTGTTCCATGTATCATATGATAATTCATTTACAAATAAAATTTGTTTATTAATATATAATTTTTGGAAAAAGAAATAATCCGCAACACTGGATTGAAATATACACGTTTGGTATGATCTACCCAAGGCTTGACTTTGTTATTTCAAAACAACTTATCTGCAGCCAAGTGCATAATAGGAGCAAAATTTAATCATTGTACATCAAAATATATA
>MJUU01009936.1:164888-186246 GCA_002080025.1 Modiolus philippinarum | reverse complement strand
AAAAAAAGGAAAACGTTTCGTCATCCAGTTTTCAGTATAATAGTTTTGTTAATTAATACTTCTAAAGGATATAGAGATTGATTGCTACATGTGACACCACTTTGATTCTGGCATAAAGAATATTGACGGACCTTTTTTACGCGGGGGTTAATGCTCCCTGTCTAATGATGAGTAAGCTAGAAAAAATGCCATGCAGTCACTGTATATTATTTTGTCTTTTTTATCCTTTTAAGAAGAGGTGGACAGGGTTAAGGGAGACCGGGAGAAAGGAGAAAGGTCCGGGAGAAGGAAGAGAGGGATAAAAAAGGAGTGCCGGGGAAGGGAGAAAAGAAAATGAAAGGGATACCGGGAGAAAAATGGGCAGAAGAAAGGAGAGGGGCGAATGAAAGGAGAGGCACACCCTGTTCTCCCCTCATTTTACTTGACTTTTTTTTCCATTTTCAGAGAAGATTAAAAGTATAAGCCCGGCACCTGAATCGGTTTTCAGGGGCTCAGGCTACAGAGCTGCCGAGCTGTTTTGTAATTATATTTTTTCCTTAAATTATAATAACTGTTGATGCATGCTTATATATGTCACTTGTTTATTATGAGGAGAAGACCTTTGTAAGTTGCTATAACTTGTGTCTGATCCTATTGTTAAATGAAATAACAATAAAATATGTTGAATTGAATTGAGAGCTGCCGAGTGCATCCCTAGCTGGTGGATAGGGAAATACCTTGTCTATGCGGGATTGTCAGGTCATAATACGGAAAGCGAACCATAATAGCCGAACTGTGTGGAGAGACGCCATGCTCCATGTAGTATAAAGACTCCTTCTATATTTTTCTAAAAAGAGCAGAGTCACAGGGCCTCGTGTAGAAGGCTAAATTTCCTGCCCCTACCCATACTCCCCTTTTCCAGTGGCAATAAAACTCGTTGTCCGGTTGTCCCTTCCACATTTATTTCTGTCTTCTTTAACTTACATTTTTTTTTATTGGATTAACTTGTTCTCGTCCTGATATGGCTGAAATATTGCTTACTAGATATTAAACTCTAACTAATCAATCAACCAGTTAAATGTATAAAGCAGTCCTGACTCGATGATTCTAGTGTATTCCAGATAAAACATAGTTTGATCATAACTCTGAAACTGTATAGATGCAAACTGAATCAAACCTCACATTGAAGTCTTTCCGTCTGCCCCAAACAAAGTTAAACATAAGACTCTATGTCAAAAATATTGTGATCATTACCTTGATGTTACTTACGCAATTTGAAGGGTATGACGTATTGATAGCACTGAAGTTTTAAGCATAGCAAAGTATGAAGATAATCCCCTCTGAAACTATGAAAACAAATTGAACCAAAGTGTACATGAATGATGTATAGATTTCTCTAGTGATCTGGCAATAAACATGTAAATACTGAAAACAGCATTAGGCATGATTTAAGACTGAAATCATGGTAAAAGCATAATTTGATCCTCTATTCAACTATGACTTAGCATTTGTTGAGTGATTATTTTTAATGTTTTTAAAGTACTGATAAACTCAATTGAGCAAAAATAGGTTTATTATTAATTTAACCTTTTGTAAATTTGTATTTCCAATATACCAGCAAAGTGGACAGAGCTGGGTCACTGATCCATTGAATAAAATAATGATGATAATAATACAAACAAAATGTAAATTAATTCGGAGAGTTCCGACATATGCGTCACGTAGATTTTTATTGACATAACAAGTTTACACACAGCGCTAAAAGTATTGAGCAACCGATCACTCATAATCAATGATAAATGTTCGCATACAATATACATTGATAGCTTCTGGAACATGAAGATCTCTTGTATAATTTGTAAAAAATCTTTCCAGGAAAAACTCTTATCTCGAAAGTCTCGTATTAGAGACTCGTGGTCAAGTCCTGCAAGCTCATTTTACTAGTCAGTGGTATACATACCTGCATTCAAACACGCAAGAGCTCTTATTTAAAGAGTAATTTTTGAAAGATAAGTTGTGACTATTTTATTAAACAACGGTAGTAGAATACCTTAGGAACATGGGAAGTGATGATCACAAAAACCAAAGTCCAAAGTCATGGCGAAAACGGAAGTTATTGTATATTTTAGCCAGTTGTAAGCTAAGTCGTTGCGATAACACTGAAAATAAAGCAATCTTAGGTCGCATTTATATTATATACATTTTCTTTTGCTTTAGTCTGCAAATAGATATTCATACTTTACAAATACTATATTAAATAAATATGAATTGTTCCATCGCATTCTTCTTCATTGTACACTGGCAAATAAACTTCTCGCAAAACAGGAGTAAGTAGCATATAAATGATAGATAAACTTATCTAAAAAATCAGTATTCTGGCACTATAGAATACATAGTATATAAATGTAGAATATTTTCATTATAAGTTATTCTGGGCATATGTACAGTATATACAAAGAATTTTTTAATCGAAAAATAACATTAAGATATAAACGGCTTCATATCTAGAAATAATAATAGTAAAAAAGAATAACAATAATGAATAAATAGAATAATAAAAACATAATATAAAAAAGTGAACAAAAAATGAAAAAAATAATGAATTAATAAAAGTAACAATTAAAGAAGAACAATTCTCGATTTTTGTTCAACAAAATGTTTTACTGAAATGAATAATACACGTAAAATAAACGAGTAGTTGGCATATATAATGAATATAAGATATTACGTTTTTCATTTCGTTTATAAAAAATGTCTATTTTAATAAACAATCATTGATAATATAATTCTTGCGATCTTTGTGATCCTTGATCGCAAGGTTTGTGATCCTCGATCGCAACGGCTGTGATCCTTGATCGCAACGCCTGTGATCACTTGTATCTCCTGCGATCATTGATCACAATTATTGCGATCAATGATCACAACCCCTGCAATCAATGATCACAACTGATGCAATCAAGGATCATAACACCCGCGATCAATGATCAGAAACCTTGTGATCATGCGGTCATTGATCGCATTCCTGGATTGCGATCAATGATCATAACTTTTTTCTGTGATCCTTTTGTGATCCCTTAGTGATCCTTTTGCAGTCAAATTGCCAGGTTGAATATTTCTGGTACTGAACTGTTTCCACCCAATTTGTATCTCTTTGACAAAAGAAAAACTTAATAAAGATACACTTTAATATTGTACAAGTTGAAGTCATAATTTGTCGTATGTTAAGGCACAATTTGAACATGCTATGACTTGTATCTTTGGGTCATACAAGTTATAACATGTACAAAATTACAATTTGTACACAACATATTTATATACCTGTATTTAAAAGAAATACACCTGTATTATAGGAATATACGCGTATAAAACAAATACCCCACCGCAATTTTTGCGCCTGTCCCAAGTCAGGAATATGTTGGTCATTGCATTCTCCTTGTCTTCTTATGTCTTAGTTTCTTGATATTTGGGTTATTGGATGTGGCTTGTTTCCATTGATTTATTCACTTTTTTACCTTTTTGGGACCATTTAGGGCTTGCTATATGGAGTTAGGTATATATACACGCGTGTGTAACCCCGCCAATAACATAAACGGTAAATCAAATTTAAGATTATCCAACACATATAAAAGTATTTGCATGATCCAATTACAGATCGATTTAATTTCAAATAAAAATAGATCCTGAAAAATCTTGTTGAGTTGTTCTTGCGCATTATTTGAAACATCGTTGATATATTTCAGTCGCATGGTAACGAATTTTTCGAGAATTTTTTTGTCAATTTTAATTGATTTTATGAATGTAATGTAACAGAATAACTATGCCTTTTCGTGAATTGTTGAAAACTTAATAATGATTGTTTTGGTGTTAAAGGAAATTTACTATCGAATTTTGTGGTAGTCTAGAATAAAAAGTCAAGCCGAACATGAAGCCAAAACTAGACAGAAATTATCTGCATTTACTGATATTTTTGTCTACCATCATAGGTAAGCTAATTTGAAGAAAGCGAGTTTTTCGCAAAATTAAACAAAGGAAACACTTGTTATGCGCCCGTCTTTGGCGGGACGTATTATTATGGTATACCGGTGTCCGTCCGTCTGTCCGTCCGTCCACACATCGTACTCACTTTGAACATTTTTCTTGCAACTTTGCAGGATTGTTGGGTATGATGGAAGAAAGCTCCCTATCGTTTTATTTTGTCTTCGGATTTTTGGTTCCAGAGTTATGGGACTTTGATTATTTAAAAAAAGCTTGAAATTGCAATTTTCGTCAACATTATTTAAAAAAAGCTTGAAATTGCAATTTTCGTCCACATGTCGTACTTTAACTAGAGAACGCTTTGCACATTTTTCTTGAAACTTTGCAGGATTGTTGGGTATGATGGAAGAAAGCTCCCTATGGTTTTATTTTGTCGTCTGACTTTTTGTTCCAGAGTTATGGGACTTTGATTATTTCAAAAAAGCTTGAAATTGCAATTTTCGTCCACATGTCGTACTCTAACTAAAAAACGCTTTGATCATTTTTCTTGAAACTTTGCAGGATTGTTGGGTATGATGAAAGAAAGCTCCCTATGGTTTTATTTTGTCGTCTGATTTTTTGTTCCAGAGTTATGGGACTTTGATTATTTCAAAAAAGCTTGAAATTGCAATTTTCGTCCACATGTTGTACTCTAACTAGAGAAGGCTTTGATCATTTTTCTTGAAACTTTGCAGGATTGTTAGGTATGACGAGAGGAAGCTCCTTATCTTTTTTTTTGTCAATGGATTTTTGGTTACAGAGTTATGGGAAGAAAGCTCCCCATGGTTTTATTTTGTCGTCTGATTTTTTGTTCCAGAGTTATGGGACTTTGATTATCAAAAAAGCTTGAAATTGCAATTTTCGTCAATATTTCATACTCTAACTAGAGAACGCTTTATTCTGTTTTCTTGAAACTTTGCAAGGTTGTTGGATATGACGGAAGAAAGTTCCCATTTCTTTATTTTGTGGAAGATTTTTTTCCCAGATTTATTGGACTTTGATTATTTCAAAAAAGTATGAAATTGCAATTTCTGTCTACACATTGATATTCTTTTATTTTAAGACACCATTACCCCTAAACCAATATACATTTTTGACTGTTTAACATCAGATGAAATAGTTGATACATATCAGAAGTTCCTTGACATGTTTGTTCATATGGAGTTTTTAATTTCAAGAATCATTTTATCAGTTTGTTTTAAAGTGGGGACTGGCGTATCATGCGCTCTTGGCGCAGCCGTTTATTGGACTATATGTTAGACCATTCCAATACGCATTTAAATTTAATCTTACTTCGCATGGACATACTTTGATCTTATGAAATGACGATTCTCGGTGGTTAATTTTTTGTTATGTTTTCGGTCGCTTTGTTTCTTTTTTTTATCTTAACTTTTTCTGTTGTTTCTATTTATGCAACCTCTTTATTGCACCGTGTTTCTGATTTTTGATTTTCCGATTACCGTCTTTTGCTTTAGTATTCGTTTGTCGGGGTATTAAAAACTTGGATGGGAGTTTTGTTGTGCTTTTGACAAGCTTTATGCATATTGCATGAAAAATATATGATTTATCAGATTTATCTAATATAGAATTATAAGATAAATCACATGGAAATTAAATTTATGGATGACACATGTTTCATCTGATTTAACAACGCTAAATCGTAAGGTATTGCAAGTTTTCATCGATTGTTAATAAAAGATTATGTTTTTAAAATTTTCAGAAAGTGTGCGAATGAAAATTCCATGTCGGTAAATGGTTGATGATCATGTCAGACTGTTGAATGGAATATGCTATGAATTTATAAACAGCAAAGATATATACCGTTTTGCAAACAATTTATGCATTAAAAAAGGTGCTGTTTTAGTCGACATCAGTGATAAAGAAACACAAGACTTATTGATACATACTGTGAAATATGAGCTACAAAGGGACTGGGATTTTGCATATATTGGAGCACGGAAAGAAACCGTATGTGATCCATGGTATAGGCCATATAGTAAGTAAAAACTGTTTTGTTTTATTATTTTGGAGTATGGAACGTTAACGGAACGGAAATAGGTCCCTTGTATGATCCATTATGCAAGTACAAAGTGTTTTTTTTTTATGTTACAACAAGTGCATGAGTGAACATGGTACTTCCTCAATTCAAAAGCATTGGATTTCGACCCTAACTGTGAATCATGTTAAAATGTACGGGTTTCCTGGTTTGTTTTCCTATTATTGGAGTTGGATATATTCTCTAAAATTACCAAAAGACCGATTATCCTTTTTTGCGGGCACACTGTTTGATTCTTAGCTTTTATATTCCGAAACTTACAACATTTTTTTAAACTGTTGAAATTTTTTTGCAAAACAAAGAGTACATGCTTCCTATGAGAGTCTGCCTTTAACTAATTTGTAGCTTTTGTCCAGATAATACATGTTATTTGATCTATTTAAGAAATTATTCACCGACACTCCAGTTTATCATTTTTATACACCGGACTGGCCGTTTATCTCATATCATTTCACCGGGGTCTTAACGAAGGGTAAAAAAACTACACAAATGGTCAGCCCGGTGTAAAATAACGATAAACTATTGTCTCTATTTTTTAATGTTTAACACTGGGCTGGCCATTTATGTCGTATAGATGAGACTGGTCTTTGAACAAATAAAGGGATATGAAGTAAAAGTACATGGGATAAATTCCCTATAAATACATGGTAAGATTAAGCAAATGAACAACGCTTACTGTTGTTCTTCGTGTTGATTGTAGTTCATATATTAAAACTTTTCTTAACCATAAAATGATCTTTATTATCAAATTGCTGTTTACAATGTACTTAGTTGTTGACTAAGTATCCCCGTAACGTTAGTTATTGAATACCCAGGGAGAATATTCAATAAAACATACTACGTAACTAATTTGTTAGTTTACACTATAAGATCTATAAAAAAATTACATAATGTATTTAGCTATTTCTTGAGCATAAATGATACTTTACTTGCCTCTAAAAGAACCAACTACAGAAATTATTCGTTTATCTTTAAGAGAACTAGAGATTACCTGCATTTCTACACTTTCCAAAAGATATTAGCCTTGCAATGAATTTAATTGAAACACTTGGCAGTTTTTCGGGTATATAATAATAGTCACTGATGCAATTATCACTACAGAAGTTTTACAGTCGTCACCACGATTTGACAGACCGTTACAATGTTTCTATTTCACAAATGAAAACAGATGTCTTTGGGTAGATCCAGAGTTTGTTACCGGACTGACTAACACCGACTGTGACAAAACTGGACTTTTCACTGGCAGTGTGACGGTAGGCACATGTGAAACAGATCATGCTTACCCTTCCGGAGCACCTGGTGATACCCCAGTTTTTAAAGGATTTCAGACTGCTAATGCTTAAGTTGTGTGGTGTTCTTGTTCATTTTTGTTTATTTGTTTTGTCTTTGTCATACTGTCTCAAATCGTGTTGGATGTGAATTACCGTGGTTTTGGATTTATCATTTTAGAATTCCTTTTTCCTCGTTCTTGTTTCGGTATTCGTTTGCCGATGTATTAAACAGAAACAAAACAAAAGTAATTTGGTTAGTTAGATTGAAACATTCTCAAGATAAGTTTGAAAATATAAATTGGAAAACAGAACCAATCAAAAGCCTAGGATTTCATTTTGGATACAATAAATAAGAGTGTCAAACATTAGACATTGAAAAACAAACTAAAAATGTGAAAACATAGTATCTGACTGGAATAAAAGATGTTTAACCCTGATAGCTAAATTAACTGTTGTTAGATCTCTGTTGATTCCAAATATTACCTACATTGCATCCAACATGGTAATTCCCCGAGATTTCCTTCAAAGATTTAAAAGTTTAATTTATAATTTTATATGGAACAGTCAAAGAGACAGAATTAAACGAACAACACTATCTAAAGATTACTATGAAGGAGGACTGAAAATGGTAGACATAGTAGCATATATATATATATATATATAAGTGCACTGAAAATCAAGTGGATTCTGAAACTGAAAGCAAACTTAAGAGGATTGGACAATAATCCAAATTTTATCCGAAATTTGGCAACAATCTATTAATTTTCAATATGAATATGAAGAACATAAATTCACTAGATAAAAATATCAGGATCTTATTAAAAATTTGATTTCTGTTAAAGGAGGTCAAACAGAACCGCTTTTTAATTTTATTGAAATAAGAAAACAAATTATTTGGGGTAATCAATTTATCAAATTGAATAACAAGTGTCTCCTTTTCCCAAAATGGGTCACAGACAACATTATATACATCATTTGTATTATTAATGAATATGGTCGATTTCAGAAACAACTGTTTTGTCTAAAATTACTTACACACAAACAAAAAGGGAATTCCGTTGTATCAAAAAAGACATACCCAAACATTGGCAGAAAATTTTGAAGAAAGAATGTTCTTTCAAAACTAAAATAAATATGAAACAAGAAGAAAATATTCATATTATGATCAATGAAATAGTTACAATCGAAACAAAAAATAAAGACATATATCAAACACTCTTAAACCCGCATAAACAAGAAAAACCTTTAGAAAAACAATTTAATAAACATCTTAGCTTTAAAATAAAAAATACACTTTTATTCATATTTCAATAAATGGGACGAAATAATTGGGACCAAAAACAAAAACGTTAACCAAACAGCATTATAAGGATACAGAAATGCTTAAAGTTCCACCTAAAGATAACACATTGCCTACTTTGTACTGGGTTCCCAAGCTCCACAAAAATCCCTTCAAGCATCGTTTTATTTCGACCTCTAGTAAATGTAGTTCTACCACTAATTAATCCATCCATTTAACTAGTTCACTTACTGGTATAAAGGAGTTGGTTATTAAATACTGTGAAAAAAACTTATCAAAATTCTGGTGTAAATTACTTTTGGAGTGTAAAAAAATCTATTGAAGTTTTAGATAAACTACAGTCTATTCAAAGACCAGTTTCATTCGTTGACAGTTATGATTTTTTCCACACTTTATACAAAAAAATCCAAATTAGGACAAATTATTGAATGGTCTTTTAAATTTTCTGGTTTGCAATTCATTTGTTCTAACAAATGAAAAACAAGGATTCTTCTCTGATATGACCTACAATAATCATTGTTCCTGGACATGGGATAGTGATAAATGCATTCAATCTTTTGATGGACAACATTTCTGTTTGTTTTGGCAACACTATTTATCAGCAGGTCATAGGTATTCCCATGGGTACTTTTTGTGCAACTCTAATTGCAGATCTTTTTCTGTTCTGTTACGAACGATTCTATTTTCAATGATAACAGCAGGTATATCGAAGATATCCTTACTGTTGACAATCGCCAGTTTTTAGATTATATAGACATCATTTATCCACAAGATCTGAAATTAAATAAAGTTAACAATGACTCAAAATATTGCCCTTCTCTGGATCTAATTATCATTATTGACTCTGGTAAAATAAAAACTAAAATTAATGATAAAAGGGATGATTTTGATTTCCCTTTTACTAATTTCCTTCCGCTTTACTGCGATATTCTTCTAGTTCCATTCTACGGGGTGTATATTTCTCAACTAGTATGACTCGTACGCGTTTGTTCTACTCTTGACGATTTTATTGAGCGTTACCTTACTATCACTGCCTAACTTTTACAACAAAGTTATACATTTTATAAGTTGTTGAGCACTTTTAAGAAGTTGTTTTAATAGATATAAAGATTTGAGCCGGTACCAAGTCCGGCTATCCCGAGTTCCTATCGTTATTTATGTTTGTCTCTTGTTTTCATTATTTTTTTTCTGGTGCAGTTTGCTTGTAAATGGTGGCATGTGATTGTAGTTCCTGGCCATTGTAGGTGTTTGCTGTTTTCCTGTTTTTGTAAGTATTGATATCTAAATATGGCGTTACTCCCAAACAGCTTATTACTATGAGCAATTTCTTATCCTCGTTTTTACGGAAATGTTGTTAAAAAATGCCCAAAAGCTGATTAAAGATCCAGAAAAGCTGGGACGTAGTTTACATTTTTTACGTAATAGGGGATATCGACAAGATACTCTGCTTGCATCCGTAAAATTAGCTTGAGATCTAGTGACCTAAAAATTTTACATACATACTGGCCTTTCACTGATACTGCCGATGCCTACTGAAATATATGAAGACTCTTGACCAAGCCCTCCGGGAAGTTTTTAGTCTGTTTTTTCTTCCGTAGTGTGACAGTGTTTTACCAGCAGACTAAGGCTCCTTGTGCTAGCCGGCAGTTTAGCAAGGAGAACCCCTTGACCCATCTTTCAAAATTACTTATTGTTATTTTCTCTCCCTTCAAGATTGTGGTCATGGAGTCGGTAGTCTTCCTGTATTGGGTTTTATACGTACATGTATGTTAATGATACTATAGGGAAACGGGATAGATAAAGGGAAGGTTTGGGTACCCATAAACCGGTTTAACCCACCGCTGGCTTTTGCTAGTGTCGGTACCAGGTCCGGCTGTCCTGAGTTCCTATCGTTGTTTACGTTTGTCCTTTGTCTTGTTTGTGTTTTCCTATTTAGTTCCCTGGCAGATTGTGGTATGCGACTGTAATTTCAGCCATTGTAGTTGTTTCCTGTTATCCCATTTTGTACATGGATATAGACAAATATAAAATGTTAGGATGGGAACTTCTTCATTTTATATCACCAAATAAAGAATTATTACATATTTGGAAATTAAAGGCGAACAATTTGTGTGATTATTGAGGTGAAAAATATGACTATAATCATTTTTATTTTTCTTGTTCCTACAACAAAGAATATTGGATTGATATAAAAAAAGAATTCTATCCTTTTCCAATTTCTTTTGGAAATAATAACTAATAATAATAATAACTAATCTGGAAAATCTGGATATTAGCTTATATAAAACTTTAATAGATTTTTTCACACTCCAAAATTAATTTACACGAGAGTTTTTTCAGAGGACTTAATAAATAACTCGAATATACAAGTAAGTGTACTGGTTAAATGGATGAATAAATTATTAGTAGAACAGTCACTAGATGCCTATATAAAGAGATGTCTGAAGGGATTTTTGTGAAGCTTAGGAACCCAGTACATGGTAGGCAAGATGTCAACTTGAGGAGGACAATTGGAGCATTTCTATATCCTTATAATGTTGTCAAGGTATACAACGTACGTCATGATCACGTGATTTTTTGAAGTTGTATACTTTGGTTGTTTAGGTTAATGTTTTTCGTCAAAATTGTTACGTCCTGTCCAGTTTGTTTTGATGGACGTCGATATTGTTTCTTTCAGACGATACAAACACTGTTGGAAGCTTTTTTTTTCATATTTTTCGCCAAATTTTTTCATCAAGATCATTCAATTTTGACTTAATTCTATTTAGAGACAGCTTAGGGGCGATTCATTATGGATTATTCGTTATAAATTATTTATTAATTATTCTTTTAAAAAATTATTCTGTTTGTGACCTTGGTAATAATTTTATCTTTGAATCAATTTAGAGCATGCTTGTCTGCACTTCCTTGTTTGCACCAGTTTATACAATAATTGGTTTCTGCGTGTTAAATGATATCAAAACATGCTTGCCAGCTGATTTTTTAAGATGGGCGATATTAAGGTTCACTTTCTGAAGAATCGTTGAACTTCTTTATTAAGTTTCCCAGACAAAATGGCACCGGTTGCCTTGGTAACGACAAAAAAGCGGAAAAATGAAAGTGTTCAGAATTGGATGAAATTTTACAGAAAGTTTGCTTAGGACATTGGTAATTGGGTTCTGGTGTTCAAGACTTCGAAAAAGCACCCGTTGCCATGGAAACGGCAAAAAATGCGGGAAAATGAAAATGTTCAGAATCGGATGAAACTTTACAGAAAGGTTACCTAACATGTAGGAAATTGGTTTCTGGTCTTCAAGACATGAAAATCGTGACGGTTGCCATGGAAATGGAAAATGGGCTGAAAAATTCAAAGGGTTTATATTCGATTAAAACTAAATAGACTGGTTGCATAGGTCGTGTAGAAGTGATTTATAGCCCTGATTTCTGATTTGGGAGTTCGTTCGGGAGACTTTTGTATCAGCATCCTGATACAGATATAAATTTTCTACAATGATGTTCAAGTTCCCCGTTAATATATATCCACAAGTGTCATAGCGAAATGACAACGTGGTACAGTCTTACCTGCTAGAGTAATTTTTCTCGGAATCAGCATCAAAGGTAATAGGAGAGTAATTGAAAAAAAAAAATTACGCTGAAAAAATAACAGGACATGGAGTGAATGTACATGTGCCAAAAACACACACGATACATAGAAAACTTCAGTTTATCAAGGACAGGACTTTTATTCCTGTCTACATCTTGATGTCATGTCAGGGTCTTCAACCAGAGGTGAACAATATTCACCCCTTAAGCGAGATCAAGAAGGCATCTAGCGTGCACTTAAGCGGTATTCTTGACAAGAATGTTGAGCAACATCGATCGCAGCTAAAATATGTGATTGAAGCAACACATGTCGGAAGCGGTCAATGAGAAAAAAGTATAAACGGGCAATGTCTTGATACAAATATTTGTCATTAAGTAGCCCGACGAAAGACAAAAATGTCTTTCATTTTCATGTTCGCCAATTTTCCATACACTTAAGCACTGTCTCTGCCATTATGTTTGGTTTCATGGTTTTTATTGATCGTTAATTTGTCAAAAAAGAAAAAAAAAAATCATATGATCATCGTAGGCTGATAATGTCAGTGCCACTGAACTTAACATCATTACGAAATTATCCTGTTACTGTGAAGACGTCACATTCGCGTTGCTATGCTTTGGTACTACGTGTATTAATGCGAGTCATACGTTGATTGAAGAATGCAAATTAATTATCACAATAAATTTAAAAAAGTCTGTTGTAATAGAAATTAAGATATAATTTCAATCATTTTAGAGTTCTTAGTAACAATAAAGACGTTCTTCCATAGCTTGGTTTTACCATTTATTTGTAGATCCTTTGTCTCATTTGCATTGACTCTATATCCTCTTACTCAGGTTATATTGATCATTATTCCAATTGCCGATATAATAATAGGAAATTTTCGTTTTTGATACGCATCCAGCTCGCCCTAATAACCGTTATTAAGTCCATAAGAAAAACAAACTATCCTATATTCCATGCATAAAAAATAGCCAAGGAATGTTTTTTGCAAGTTGAATCGAATTAGCACCTGACTTCATGAGTGGAACTGACGTTCATGGCAACCTTGATACTTTACCAAATAAATATAAAATTTTGGTCACTGATAGATACCGATTAATAGGTGTTAAAACGTCTGCTGTGATAAAATATGAAAAATCTTCAGAGGACTATATGACTTGGAATACAGACAAACAAAAATTAGGAACAAGAAAGTGATTTTTCATCTCTAACTTTTGTTAGTGATGGTGTCTTAGCAAATGGGGGTAATAACAAAATTACCGAACAAAGTTGTCAAGAGCCGAAGTCCATGAGACGAAAAGACAAATCAGGTGGAAACCACCAGAATTATTGTCAAAATGATTTAAAGAGTTACAGTACGGTGCAACGTAGCCCTTACAGAAAAAAAAANNAAAAAAAACGACCGTTCTTCAGGGATCAGTCAGCGGTCAGTCAGCGATCAGTTAATCAACGTGACGACTTGTTATTCGTCCAACCCGTCAATTGATTCGAAACGGGACGGATGACTAGAAGCCTATTCGTCTAACTCCTGTCCAGATCCGTCCATATATTACGTTATATCGGTTAAAAGATTTTGTGAATTATACATTCGTTTCACTCAGAGTATACACGTTCGATACATCATCGCAACAGATCAATCCTTTTGCTATTAATAAATAAATATTTGCAATTGATATTTTATCATATTTTTTATACGTTTTTGATAAAATAAAGTTTGAAAGGAAGTGGTCTTGTACTTCAATTGTTCATTTTCATGGAGTTTTGAAAACAAATGCAAAAGGAAAGTTTCTCACTGACTGGTACATTTGAAATTTCTAAAACAAGGAATTTTCAACAAAGTAACGTGTAAAATTAAAGTTTCACACAGACCGGTACATCCGAAATGACTAAAATGAAAATTGACAAATTTTTTTTTTAATTTAGATTTTTCATTTTCATGGAAGTTTGAACAAAAAAAATTGTACAAGGAAAGTTTTGGACTGACTTGTGCATTTGTAATGACTAAAATGAAGAATTTTATGTGATTTTTTTTTTTATTTTCATTTTCATAGAATTTTTAACAAAATAATGTTTTTAAAAGGACAGTTTCATACTGAACAGGGTATCTGTAATGACTAAAATGAATATTTACAATTGATTTTTTTTATCTTTTTCTTTCCATTTTCATGGAAATTTAATAATTCAATGTGTAAAAGTAAAATTTAGCACTGACTAGTGTATTTGTAAGGACTAAAAATGAAGATTTAGAAGTAATTTTCTTATAAAAATTTTACATTTTCATAGAATTTTGAACAAAATTATGTTTAAGCACTGACCTATGTATTTGTTATGACTGACATGAATATTTACATGTGTTTTTATTATTTTTTTTATTGAAATTTTGAATGAAATAATATGTAATAGGAAACATTTGCAGTGACCGGTACATTTACATTAACAAAATGAAGATTTGCAAGTGTTTTTTTTTTAAATCAAAATTGTTCATTTCCATGGAATTTTTAGCAAAGTAATGTGTAAAAGGAAAGTTTCACAATGACCGGTAGATTCATAATGACTAAAATGAAGATTTACAAGTTATGCGTTGATCAAAATTTTTCATTTTCATGGAATTTTGAACAAAATAATTTCTAAAAAGGAAAGTTTCGAATTGACCGGTGTATCTTTAATGACTTAAATGAATATTTGCAAGTGATTTTATCAATGTTTATTTTTTATTTTATTTTTTTTTTCATGGAATTATCACCAAAATAGTGTGTGAAAGTAAAGTTTTGCACTGACTAGTGTTTTTGTAATGACTAAAATGAAGACTTACAAGTGATTGTTTATTACATTTTTTCATTTTCATGGATTTTTCAACAAAATAATTTGTAAAAGGGTAATTTGCGCTATCTGGTGTAGTTGTGATGAGTAAAAAGATTATTAATAAGTGATTCTTTTTTGTTAAAATATTTCATTTTCATGGAATTTTTAACAAAATAATTTGTAAAAAGAAAGTTTTGCACTGACCGGTACATTCAAAATGACCAAAAGGAATATTTACAAGTGATATTTTATTTGAAATTTATAATTTTCATGAAATTTTTTACATAATAATGTGTCAAAGAAATGTTTTGCACTGATTCGTGTTTTTGTAATGACTGAAACATTACAGCATAACGAAATTTACTGTTTTAAATACAACTTCGGTATTTTTTGTATTAAGATTTGTAAGTATTTTTTTTTTTCATTTTCATGGCATTTTGAACATAATAATGGGTAAAAGGAAAGTTTGGCCCTGACCGGTGTACCTGTAATGACTAAAATGAATATTCACAAGTGATTTTTAATCATTTCTTATTCTTTTCATGGAATTTTCACAAAAATAATGTGTAGAAGTATAGTTTTGCACTGATCGGGGTTTGATACTGATTAAAATGAAGATTTAAAACTGATTTTTTGTTGAAATTTTTTATTTTCATGGAATTTTGAGCAAAATAATGTGTAAAGAGAAAATATGCACTGACTGGTGTATTTGAAATGACTAAAATAAAGATTTACAAGTGATTTTTTTATTAGAATATTTCATTTTCAATGAATTTTGAACACAATAATTTGCAAAAGGGAAATTTCGCTCTGACCGGTGTTTTTGTAATGACCAAAATAAAGATTTACAAGTGATTTCTTGTTGAAATGTTTTGAACAAAATAATTCGTAAAAGGAAAGTATCGCACTGACCGATGTATTAGTAATGACTGAAATAAATATTTACGAGTGAATTTTCATCATTTGTTTTCTTTTTCATGGAATTCCAACAAAATAATATGTAAAAAGAAAGTTTCGCACAGACCGCGGTACATTTGAAATCTAAAATTAAGATCTGCAAAAATGAAGATTAACAAGTGATTTTTTTTTAATCAAAATTGTTCATATCATGGAATTTACAACAAAATAATGTGCAAAAGGAAAGTTTCACACTGAGCGGTACATTCGTAATGACTAAAATGAAGACTTACAAGTGATTTTTTTATTTAAGTTGTTCTTTGGCATGTAATTTTTAACAAAATAATGTGTAAAAGGAAAGTTTTTACACAGACCAGTACATTCTTGATATCATAGCCAATGGCATTTATTTCCTTAGCTAGCTGTCAGTAACTGCTAGCATTTGTCAGGACAGTACCTGTGTGTTTTGTCTTCATGTTTTATGTACTTCATTGTAAAGGTACTCGTCTTGATAAGTTTTTTCTAGTTTGATTTTTACTGTGAGTCTTTTTGGGGTATCTATTTTCAGCCATTCAAAACACATAGGGGAGGGTTTGGATCCAAGAAAACGAGTTTAACCCAATCGCGATTTTTGCGCCTGTCCCAAGTCAGGAATATGTTGGTCATTGGCTTGTCCTTGTCTTCTTATAGAATTTTGTTTCTTGATATTCGGGTTATTGAATATGGTTTGTTTCCATTGATTTGTTCATTTTTTTAATATTTTTGGGGGGTTATTTAAGGCTTGCTATAATGTATGAGGTTCCTCGCTGTTTTGAAGACCGTACGCTAGATGCTTTGTTTTGTGTCGTTTTAACCTGGAGATTGGATGTTGTCTTCTTGACATTTACCCTAACCCTTTCTTTTTTCATTTAAGTGACTAAAATATAGATAGTAGTAGTACAGGGGCACAGGTAAATTATTATTTGCGATGGTGCTGTGCGGTGGAGCGTTGCAAAAGGAACACGAAGTGTTCCGGTTGACGAACCTTGACCCTATACTACTTTGAGAAACCCCTAATTTTTCAGCGTTATTTTACTCAATTATGACATATGATTTATCAAACTAGGGTAAATCGAGGTCGCGGAATCGATTGGTGCAGGTTTAAAAGCCATCACTCTGAGTGTTGACGAGAAACGACCCTAAGTCGGACCTAATTTGAAATAGTTGTACTATAAGCATATCATATAACGATTCGGGGTATCTTTATACTTCTAAAGAGTTTGGTTTAAGTGTTCGGATGTTTTGAAGTACTGTTATAGATATAGCGCCACCTTTAATTTTGAGATTGGCCTTAGGTCGACCCTAGATCGTCCCTAATTTGAAATATTAGTATTATAGACATGTAATATATGGATTCGGAGTAAATGTGTTATTCTAAATGTGTTATTCTAAATCGATAAGCATAATTGTTGAAAGGTAAATTAGACCTATTGCATAGTAATCGGCCTTTGAAGTGAGATCGGCCTAACTTGGCCCTAAATCGACCTTAATCCTTAATATTAGTAATAGGTTCATATGATCATGGAATTTTCAAAAAAAAATAATTGGTAAGAGGAGAGTTTGGCCCTGACCGATGTATCTGTAATGACTAAAATGAATATTTACAAGTGATTTGTTTATCATTTTTTTTTATTTTCATGGAATTTACAACTCAATAATGTGTAAAAGTTTTGCACTGACCGATGTATTTGAAATGACTATAAAGATGTTTTGTTAATCGAAATTGTTTACTTTCATGGAAGTTTACCAAATAATACTGAAAAGGTAAGTTTCCTTTGACCAGTCCATTTGCAATGACCAAAATGAAGACCGTACGGTGACCCCTAGATGCTTTGTTTTGGGTCGTTTTAACCTGGATATGGGAGGTTGTCTCCTTGACATTCACCCCATTTCCTTTCTTTTTCATATTTTATTAGAATTGATCGATTTTTTATCCCTTTCTTCATTTTCGCGGACTTTTTAACAGATAACTAGATACCGAAGTTACTTTGAATTTGCATTCTACATATGCGCATTTCGACAACGAATGTCTCTTCAGTGCAGATAAAATCTAAACGTTTGGGGGACGAGAAAATCAAAGATATTTAAAATTTGATAGAGAACAAATAACCAAAATTACCAAAATGTAAAGCCAAAATCAGCTAAGGTCAGAGCTTCGCATGAGGGAGATACTCCTTAGTTTTCAACAAAATTTAGAAAAAAAAATAGATATTGCAAGGAAATGAACGGAAGAAAATTTAAATTTAATTCGTTACGTGTTTTAGTTATAGGTACTGCACCTTTGCTGATTAACATGAAGGTACAGTGCTTCCATCTGCATTTTTTTTTATGTTAGTTGCAAAATGCACGAAAAGATTTTAAAAATAAAAGCAAAACATTAAAGTAATTTGAACATTCAAAAAATTAATAAAGAAATAAATTAAAAAATAAAACATTGGCAGCAGCCTCTCAAATTAAAAAAAAAAACAATTTTATTACAAAATGTTTAAATAGGATTATTCAATCACAATTAGTCATAATTATTAAAAATTCTACATTTCTTCCTCATGCAAAGCTCTGGCCTTATTTGTTCAGGTTTCAATCTGTTAACTTTTGATTTGATTTTGCACTCAAGAGGTAAATGACTTTGAAATGACAATCGGGAGACCTTAAATCAACTAATTTCGTGGAATTGCTCATTTGTATTAGTTTGCAAAGAAATGTAAGAACTTAAGGGATATTTTTTTGTCTTTTTTGTGTTAGGTATAATCGAGAAGCACTGCCCATTTATTCCTGATGAAAATGAAAATGTCAAAGAATTTAAAGGCAACTGTTATGAATTTATCGTGGACGAAGCTAGTCATAAGGATGCTGATTATCATTGTCTTGGGAGAGATGGATACTTAGTGGAAATAAATAACCAAGAGACAGAAGAATTTGTGGTGCAAATAATTCAGAATGAGCTTCGGTGGGACATGAAAAAAGTATACATTGGAGCCAGAAAACGTACCCGTACCAGTCCTTGGAGATGGGCAAATTGTAAGAACTAGCATAAACTATCATTTTTTCCGCCTTTTGCCTTCGGTAAAGACGATGATATTGAAATGCTCATTGATAACATTATATTTTGTTATTTTCTGTGCCTGGAAGAATGTTGTATCTAGTACAAATGTTATGTTCATTTATTAGTAACTCTAATAGGATCTTACCAAACACCCGGACCATACAAGCAAAAATAAAAAAGGAAATTTATCTCAGATTAGGCAAATATTAATTTGCATTACATGTTTTCAATATGCATGTCAGAGTCAGCTTATGCCTTATGAGCATAAGAATAATCTACACTACAGGGTTTGGGGAAAAAACCCATTTTAGAGACACATATTTTATTATTTTATTGTTCGGTTCTGTCTTACTTTATTAACATATTTATATAGCATGCTTACATGCAAATATGTCATACGCACAGAATAAAGATACCCGGTGTTGGTCATAGAATCAACTATTTTCAACATAATAACTCCACTTGCAGATAAACTAGTGGAATATAGTAGCTGGAGTGATGACACTTGTCATGACATCTCTGTTTGCTCTGCCTTGAGATGTGCCATCTTAGACCTAAAAATTAAGAAGTGGAAGACTGTCAGATGTTCTGAATCTTATCATTATATATGTCAATTCAGTAAGTTCAATTTCTATATGAAAAAAACTGGGTCAAACATTTGATTTAGAATGATTCATGTCTGCTCAAATTGACATATGAAATATGAAACTTAATTAAAAAAAAAACTTGTGTGATGGTCTGGTAAAAAGGACTAAATGCAAAATTTTCAATGGCAATCGCCATTTAAAAAAATAATCTTCTTGATCAATATTCTAGATAATGCCATGGGAAATCTCATATTGCTCATGATGATATTTTTTCCCGATATAGAATATTTTTAAGTTTTAAGATGAATACAAGTGTATGAAATGTTACAATGCTCTTTGAAATAAATTAAGCCGAACCCAAAATGTTTTGTAAATAGACCCTGACTGTTATTTATTCCTCAACTCCTCTCAAGAGGGAGACATTGTTAGTTTTTTTTTCGACCAAACTGTTACGATTAGTTGTGCATATGGTCTGGCCGGATAGATCGACCAATTTTTTTTTTTTTAGTTATGCCTCTTTTTGACATATGTATTTGGGGAGACATTCGTTTTTGTATCAAACACACACTTCTAGTTAAAGATTTGGTCATTACTGTATAGGTCACCGCATGTTGCAGCAATTATTTTCACTTCGTGTTCCATCTTTTCCATGATGCTCTTTTGCAATTGACATTCAAAGCACCGTTTATATTTCGGTTCAATAGTTTAAAGACTGAGTTAGCATGAGCTCTTCTTTCAGTTTTAAATTCATATTAAGAACGAGATGTGGTGAAAAATTGACAGAAATTAATTGATTTTTTTTTAAGATGGCAAAATGGACTGTGGAAGGATGGGGTAGAGAAGTTGTAATGTCAATCCAAGAAGAGAACAACTATGACTAATTATAACAGAAAAGGCTGTTTTGACTCTTGATGACCTACGTATTTCAATTGAAATTAATAAACTTTTTATTTACAGTGGTTTATTTGAAATGTTTCTATTAATTTATCTTTTACGGTTTTTCTCTGGGTGTGTGCGACTGTCATAATACAAAGACGAAACAAGAGTTCTTTTACGAAAGGAAATATAATGATGTTTGCCTCCTATGCTTGAACCTATCAAACAATTACATGCGTTTATGCAAAAATGATAACCTCTTACGTTTGGTTAAAATGTATTTTTTTAACCTTTATTATTACTATGCAAGAACTTATGACAGTACATCTCAATTGAGCATTTCTTTCACTATATCATTTGGAAACTTTCTGTCAAACAATAGACTGTTATTAATGGATATGATCACAGAATTTTACTTGACAGAACATTTCGAGGGATTTCGGCGTATTGCAAAAAGACAACATATTCATTTTTTGCAAAGAGACGGCATATTTATTGCGTGACAATTAACCATGTAAACCACACAATCACTCATGTGTTCCAGATTTTGTGATCTCTCAATATCAATTAATTCAACAATTTAAGTGGGTAGACATGGGTAAACCTATAATTTTCTTCTTGTTTAATTTTTTTTTAAATATTTACAGTATTTAAACGTAAAAAAAAATATTGTCACTGCATGTTTGTACTAAATGTGTAAATATAACACTTTTTACAATATTTTACAATATTTTGTGGACTTTCAAAAGTTGTAATGAATTTCATTGCTGAATTGTTGAAGGCCTCATGGTGACTTCAAGATGAAGAACAACAATAAAAGCGTTGTTCCTTTGCTTGATTTTTACCATGTATTTGTAGAGACTTTGTCCCATGTGCATTTACTCCATATCCTTTTATTCACCATTTACGAC
>MJUU01009936.1:126295-150545 GCA_002080025.1 Modiolus philippinarum | reverse complement strand
GGTGCTAGGGGCCGTCTTGAACTTACTATGAGGTATGAGCAAATCTCATTGTTGAAGGTCTCATGGTGACTTCAAGATGAAGAACAACAATAAAAGCGTTGTTCCTTTGCTTTTTTTTACCATGTCTTTGTAGAGACTTTGTCTCATGTGCATTTACCCAATATCCTTTTATTCACCATTTACAGCGGAAACTTACCGAACGAGTACCGAAAAAAAACTAATGCTGAATGGTTGTCTACGTGGTCATCTAATATAAGATGCTATTAACTACTTTTTTTAAAGTCTATAAAGTATTCAGTTTCGTAATTTGTTGAGCTATGCGATATTAAGATCTATTGTTTAAAAATATTTCAAGGATACTCCAGTTTATCATTGTTTTACATTGGATCGTATGATAGCGAGTGGTATCAAAGCTACATAAATGGCTTTGTGAACTATTTCGACTCTATCTCGGCACTTGTTTTAATTTGATGCCTATAATTGTCTGTAGTCATGTCTAGCTTTGAAGTAATTACATGTACTCGTTACGACACAAACAAAACTGTAAACATAATATCAGAGTCAAAATGTTACGTTACCGGGAATGGTCCCCATTCCCAATGCCGACGATGGCAAAATTATCTTTTGCAACGGGAATAATTTTGGCAAAGTTTTTTTTTGTCGTTAACTGTTCAAACTTTTATCACTTTTTTACAACTCTATTGACCTCAAAGCATTTTTAGCAGATCATTTTTGAATTAGTACTTATGTGCAAACATCATTCTGACATATGCCCAGACATTATAATCGCAGAATTGTCCATTCTCTCTCCGTTTCAATGTTTAACATGCATTTGTGTTAACCAGCATTTGAAAATCTATAGACTGCATACCTGGAACCCGATCTTGATCTTGAGATTTGTCAAAGGTATTTTTGCCTTGGGTCGGTAGTAAAGTTTTGTTTTTACCTTAGGTCATATCTTTTGCCTTTCTATTATCTTGCATTTTGTAAAAATGAATTTTATGGTCGAACGCGGCATAATGATTATCTGTGTCAAAAATTGTAGAACGCTCGAAAAAAAAAAAAAAAATCAAATCAAATCAAATCAAATACAAAGATATGTCATTTTTTTTATCTTGCATATGCCTATCCGTTTAATAAATTCGTATAACTCGGTTTTCCTACGGTATATTTCCGTGAACAATCCATTGTATTCGGTACTTCTCCGGAATGCTAACGTTATAAATATGTTATATTCGGTGCTCGACCGGTAGGGTTCCTGTGTCAATTCGGTACGAGTTCGGTTTATTCAGTGTAAGGCCTGTACATGTACAGTGTACCTACTGTATGCCTCAGATTTTTTGTGCGTTTTCAATGTAATTTGTGAACGATCAAAAATATTAACCACCGGACAAAAATGAGTTTAGTCCGTTTCTCATACGTTTGTGCTACACGGTCTAATGTAAGAGCGGCTTAAAAATCCTTTTAACCAGTTTAATCTACCGTACATAAACGGATGCAAGACGGACAAGTAACGAATGAATAACGGAGATATAACGCATTAGAACCGAACAAAACGTGAACCTATCGTACATTCAACGGACATTTTGTGTAGTATATGTCAGTTCCAAAACCTTTCACCAAATTACTAATAATTAATGATAAGCAACGGTTATTCATTTTGAGCAAAAAAAAAGTATCGAAAAATGGTGGTCTACTTTTACCATTCTGATTCTGTTTATTGCATGTTAAATTTTGGTCATTGCGCAACATATATTTTTATAAATTTGTTTTATTCGTTGCTGGCCGGTAGGAGTCCGATATAAGTTCGGAACTCGAACGGTTTATCCGCTATCTTTACGGTAAATGTCTTTTTAACCAATTTAATCTACCGTACATGAACGGATGCAAGACGGACAAGTAACGAATGAATAACGGAGATATAACGCATAAGAACCGAACAAAACGTAAACCTACCGTACATTCAACGGACATTTTGTGCGGTATATATCAGTTCCAAAACCTTTCATCGAATTACTAATAATTAATAATAAGCAACCGTTATTCATTTTGAGCCAAATAAGTATCGAAAAATGGTGGTCCACTTTTACCATTCTTATTCTGTTTATTACATGTTAAATTTTGGTCATTGCGCAAAATATATTTTTATATATTTGTTTTATTCGTTGCTTGCCGGTAGGTGTCCGATATAAGTTCGGAACTCGAACGGTTTATCCGTTATCTTTACGACAAAGGTCCTTTTAACCAATTTAATCTACCGTAAAGGAACGGATGCAAGACGGACAAGTAAAGAATGAATAACGGAGTTATGACGCATAATAACCGAACCAAACGTAAACCTACCGTACATTCAACGAACATTTTGTGCGTTTTATGTCAGTTCCAATACTTTTCACCGTAAAATAGACATGATTATTTTTAACGGTAATCGCCGGATAAAGAACGGACGACAAACGTATATGAATGGAGACGAACGCATATAATGTATTATGTATGTTCGGCCTTTGTTGGCGTTAAGCGGTGTAGTATAAGAGGGGCTAAAGTCAGTGTCAACAAAACGTTTGTTGCAAAACTAATTTTTGTTTAGAATACAATAACCATTCTCTGTAATCACTTATACTTTTATATTACAAAAGGTTGTAGCATACATGGTCTCACATGCACCCGACGCTTATTATACTTTCATTTGTGATGTGAAGATAAACTTGATTTCATTTGAAATGTGTTTGATCCCCATGACAACGAGCATTCATTTTTGTCCGAATCTAACCACGGCTGTCGCCGAATGGTAGCCAGTTATACCCCGCTAATTAATATGGCAAGTTTAAATTTAAGTGTATGTGGACACAATACAGTTGTGGACACAGTACAAATCTGGACACACTACAAGTATGGACACAATGATATACCTCCCCCTTTTTCCAAAATATTAAAAGGCGAATTATCTCCCCTTCAAAATTTCGGACAGCAACCATATTACTTAATGCTCATCTTAGGGTGGTGAACTACAACTGTGTAACATTTCACCAAATCCAAGACGCTGTTCAGGAGAACATGCACTGACAAGGTACATGGACGGACAGACAGACAGACAGACAGACAGATAGATTGACGGACAGGGTAATTCATATATACCCCAAAACTTTGTTTGCGGTGGTTATAAAACATTCCATCGAAAACTTTCGGTGCATGAAAATAAAAAGTCATCTACATGAATCTCTTTAAAAAAAAATAAAAACGGTAGATGGGATCATTATTTCTAAAGATGTTGCCATAACATGAAACAAGGCCATTTAAGTGACTTTTAAAGCAAGACCTTGTATCATTATTTATCAAATGACCTTGAGATTAATTTTTCATGCTCAAATTTCACAATAAATTGTGAAAGAGCTTATTGTCTTATTGTGACATGGACAAATGCTTTTCTGCAATATTCATTTTTGAGAACCATCTGTACAACTTTTTTTGTCACTCTAAGTTTCATGATTTCACTGTGAGTGCCTTGTTTTGAATGTTTTGCTTTTGATTCTGTGCTTCGTATCTGTCTAGCGTCATTGTTGACAGCAGTGAATTACTGCTTCTTTCCCTACATCATAATATATGGAGCACGCATCCGAGTTCGGGGTATTTAGGTGCAAAATATTTACGCATTTATGGTGTTTTAGTTCAATTTTCGCGCGTAACGCCATATTTAGATATTAGATATTCAAATCTGTTATAAAACTTCTTAAATGTATTCAAGAACTTATGAAATCTGTAACCCTGTTGTAAAAGTTTGGCAGTGATAGTAAGGTTACGTTCATTAAAATCGTCAAGAGTAGAACAAACGGGTGCGAATCGTACTAGTTGGGATATGATGGAGGTAGAGGAACGTCGTCGTCAAGAAAAGGAAAATTAGTGATAGTGAAATCAAAATCATCCCTGTTATCATATATTTTAGTTTTTATTTTACAAGAGTCAACAATGATAATTAGATTAAAAAAGGGCAGTATTTGAAATCATTGTTAGCTTTATTTATTTTCAGTTCTTATTGGTAACTGATGTCTAAATAATCTAAAAACTGGGGATTGTCAATAGTAAGGATATCGTCAATAGACCTGCTGTTATCGTTGAAAATAGAAATAAGTTTATCACTGTTTTGTATGGTTCCGTTTTGAAGTTTTTTTTCATGGAGTCTTGTTCGTAACAGAACACAAAAACATCTGCAATGAGATGTGCACAATTTGTACCCATGGGAATACCTATGACCTAATAGTGTTGCCAAAACGAACACAAATGTTGTCCAGCAATCGATTGAGTGCATTAATAATATCATAACATGTAAAGGAACAATAATTGTGTATGTAATTTCAGATAAGAATCCTTGCTTTTGATAAAGCAAATGAACTGCAGACCAGAAAATTTAAAAGGCCATTTAATAAGTTGTCACAATTTGGATTAAACCAATTTATGTGGAAGGGTAGTATAAAGTGTGGAAAAATAATAACCGTCGATGGATGAGACTGGTCTTTGAATGAATTGTAGTAATTTTTCATACTCCAAAAGTAATTTACAGTATTTAATAACCAACTCCTTTAAACAAGTAAACGAACTAGTTAAATAGTTAAATGGATGGATATATTAGCAGTAGAACACTTACAAGGTGCAGAAAGAAAACGATGTTTAAAGGGGTCATTGTGAAGCTCAGGAATCCAGTACATAGTAAGCAATGTGTTATCTTTAGGTGGAACTTTAAGCATTTCTGTATCCTTATAATGTTGTTGGGTTAACGTTTTTTTCGTCCCATGTATTCAAATATGAATAAAAGTGTATTTTTTATTTTAAAGCTAAGATGTTTGTTAAATTGTTTTTCCCACTTAAGACATCCTAAAGGTTTTTCTTGTTTATGCGGGTTTAAGAGTATTAAATATATGTATGCATTTCTGTATCTTCTTTATCGAAAACTTTGGACGTCTGATGATAAAACTTTAAGACAATCTTGGTGATTTCGACTTTCAAAAAGTTAACCCATTTTTTTTTCAGTTATATTCCCGCATCTCCGGTATATGGGAGTCTACATTTTCAACATTCATTTGATCTTGTTGCGAATGTAGTTTGTACAGCGATTTTGTCAGCACGAAAAAATTACTGTCTCAAAAACATCCCAATGTTATGCTCAACCACTCAAACTTTCAACATGATTTTGCTTGCAATAACACTAACAGAGCAACAATAGAGTCTCAATTTCAAATTTAATAAACCACCCTTAAACACGGCTAAATTATATTTAAGAAAATGATATTGCCCTTTGGTTTTGACTGGTCGTAAACGTGAAATATGTTATGAATCTAAGGTCAAAAGTCAAATTTTCACAATAACTTTTTGTATATCTTAAACGTTTCAAAGCATATCTAAAAAAATCTTAAATAATTGCTTTTATAATCGTTGGTTTTGTCTCTCAGATGTTAGAAATCAAAGCAAAATTCACGAACATTAACCTCTCCTCAATATGGATTACGTCCCTTTTCTCAAATGAAGAAAATTTTCACCTTTTCAAAGCCAATTTCATGTCAAGAATAAGTAATACAACAAAAACAAGTCATTTACATTCATATAATAGATATTTATAACTTTTTTGACGACCTGAAGTATGAATACTGACATCAATGACAAAAATATAGTCCAATGGAAATACCCTGTTAAACAGCTAATATGAGTCATTTTTTAAAACCATTTCATCATAAATAATATAATAGCGACAAAAATAGCTAAAAATATATTCACAGAATTAACTGTCAGTTATTGAAAACTAGAAATACTTTGATCATAGCTCACCTGAATGATTCCCGCGCCCAGCATGGGATACATAAAAAGCAAAGTCCATGTTTTGTAATGGTAAAATCAAAATCTAAAGCAGATGGAGCACTAATGCATCATGTGTATAAGGTTCTCTAAGATCTTTGTGAAATTCATACATTAATTTAGTAAGGGTTGCGGATAGCATACCATTACTCCTTCACATAATGCATTGCAAAGTTCATGTTTGGCTATGGGACACCTAAAAATTGATCAATCAAAGTCTTAAATAGAAAGTCCAGTATAGCATCATGTGATAAAGATTCCCTGAAAGTTTAATCAAATCTCTTCATTTGTTTAGGAGGAGTCACGGAATGCATACCGGTACTCCTTATGACAAAGAATGGCAAAGTCCATGTATGGCTTTTGGAAACCTCCAAAATAAAGTGAAATCAAAACCTAAAATAGGAGGTAAATTATGGCATCATGCAATTAAGATTCTTTGAAAGTTCCATTAAATTACATTTAATGGTGTAGGAGGGGTCGCAGAGAGCATACTAGCAGCCCTCAAAAAATATAATGGAAAGTGCATGTGTTTGGCGATGGGAAACTCCTAAGAATTATCAGATCAAAATCTGAAAAAAGGTGCACTATGGCATCATGTGTCTTCAAGTTTCATCAATTCCAATAACTCGTTTCGGAGGAGTTCCAGATGGCTTGCCAATATCCCCTAATGACAATGCATTAGGTTCCCTGAAGGTTTAATCAGTGGTTTCAAAGGACATGCAGATATAAAGGTCGAACGGGAAGACGGACAAAATGAATACTATTTACCTCATTTTTTTTCAAAAGTGGGGGTATAATAATGTTTATGACTAACCGGTTTACTAATTCAGGGATTAGAACAGTCACCAGCATAGATCGTGTACACATATTATTAAGTGTCCAGGTTATTCCCTGGAGTTGTATGTAACAAAGGATATTAAAAATGAATATAAGTATCCTGCGTTTCAATATACCTTCCATTGCAAATAAAGAAATGATGAGAAATGTGACAGATACGAACTGTTTCAGTGGTTACTTGATTAAATTTCTTAGTTCAAATAGTGCAAAACTCCAAGAGAAGAGATTATTCAGAGTTCTCTGTCAATGTGCACATCTAAGCGTTATTTCCTAAATAAATATACAGTGTCGTAAAATTCTGTTATTTTGATTGCAGGAACATGACTGATGAACGGGTTAAAACATTATACTTTTCGCAGCTTGTTGAATGCAGTATAACAAATAGAAAGGTGTTCAAAACAAAGCAATAATGACTGATCTGAACTGGTCCCGTCAAATGTTGAAAATGAAGTCTATCCCCTGGATATGATAGGGACAACTAGTCCACATTTTTTTAAATTATACAGCAAATGCACTAGCCTAGCACGAAAGCATGTTTAGTGAAGTATATAACAAGTGTAAACAATATTAAAAACTATTATATTCATGCGTGTAAATGAAATATAGAAACTGCAGTACTCTGAGATTCCCGAATTTCCCCCTTTTCGATCAATGTTAATATCTTCAAGAAAAAATAGAAAGATGATTTTCTAAATAATGCCGGACATATTGTAACGTTTCGATCTTCAAATATCATTATTTAGTTTCAATGAATTATGCCATATCAAAAAAAAAGCTCGAACAAAGAAGAAATTCGAAATCATTGAAAAATTAAAAACCCTTCTTTGCCCCCCTCCCCCCCCTAAAACGTAACTGCACCATAGGAAATTTTTACGACCAGGAAAAAACTTTTGCCTAAGATAAACCTCAAATGTAAAAACCAGCCTTGTGTCATGCTAGTTGATTAAACTCCGAAAATATGCTAGATATTCACGACAGTATGCTGCATTATAAGGAGCATCCCCTCTTGCATACCCTATCCTTAGTTGATTTTGCTTTCCTTGTAGATTTTTTGTTACCATGTTCTCGTATTTGTGCTCTATCAGATTATATATCTTTTTGTTTTGCCTTAAAAATGTTTTGATTTGATGTGCGATGAAGAGACAGAAATGTCGAAATGGCCATATGCAAAAACTAGTAACTTCGGTATTTTGTAATTTGTTACTACTCAACCGATGCCTCTGCTGGGGACTCGTAGTCCCCAAGGTTATTCACCTAACCAGTAAAAATACTCCAGTGCCGACCCGAAAACCAATTTTTTCTGCAAACTTGCAATAAATAAATTTAAGAAATGTTTGCTTTCACGTAAGGAGTATACCCTAATGCATAGCTCTGCCCTTAGTTGATATTAGGTTTCCATTTATAATTTTTTGTTTTTGGTTATTCATGCTCTGTAAGATTTGACAAATTTTTGTTTGTGGTATTCCAAATATTTTGACTTAATCCCCACTAAAGAGACATAAGTTGTCCAAATGGCCATATGCAGATACAAAATCTACAGGTACTTCGGTATTTTTTTATTTGCATATCGTAACAATGTGTCCGTTTCGCAAATGTGAAAATGAGGCAAGTATAAGTAAATCCTTAGTTTATTTCCAAACTGACAAACGCCGACTTTGACAAAACCGGTTTCTTAATGGTAGTGTGACGGGTGAAAGGCGTGTAGAAGATCATGCTTGGCTTTCGAAACACTGGATACGGCTGTCGAGTACCCCTTCTTACAGTACTGTGCAAATCAGTACTGTACAAGAAATATTTTTTGTGTGTCAGAGATAAAATGAAATGGAATAAAAAAGATAACAGGAAACACCTACAATGGCCGAAAAACATAGCCACTTGCCTGAAAGTAAATAGGAATTGCACAAGAAAAAACCCACAATAAAAATACAAAAGACAAACATAAACAACGATAGGAACTCGGGACAGCCGGACTTGGTACCGGCACTAGCACTAGACCCTATTTACATCAGTGCATTGCAATAGGGCTATTAAGAACCATGCGTTATTGTGATGATGCATACAACGAAAGCAAGTTTGATCTATCTTACTGTTTAGCAAGACGTGTTAAATTATCGTGTAAAGCTCTGATTTGTGAGAGTCTTTGTCTACATCATTGTTTAGCATTACCTGTGCGAGCTTTATTGATGTCATTTTGGAATTGTTTTATAAGACTTTGCATTAACGATCTGAATTTTATCTTGAATAACAGGAAATAACTACAATGGTAGAAACTTACAATCACAGTCAACAATCTGAAAGGGCAGCGACACGACAAACACAAACATACGAAAACAACATGTCTACCAGAACTTTATAGGATTTTGTGGCGGTTGTGTAATTTGTGGATATGTAGAGAATCGAGTCTGCGTACTGGTGTTCTTGTTTCTGTGTTTTCTCTGGACTTTGATTTATTTAATCTTTTGCATTGATAAAAAAAAACTTTTGCCGACAACTATAAAGATGATGAACCTTTGCCGAAGAATGAGTCAGGTCAGATGTTTACAAAACATATTTACGAACTGAATTACATAAAAGGTACATAAAATCTTAAATCATTGGTTTCACTGATAATTGTAACAAATAAACGACAAACATTAACAAAAAACAGGTACTTATTTTGTCATATAGTTTATTTTTGTGAGTCAGAAAATATTGAACTGGCAAAATAAAGTTTCTTTACATTTTAAACAAACATAGATTCTTTTATATATAGAACAGGAGATAGTTCATAGAATGTTTTGTTGTTTCGAAAATTTTCTTTTTCTTTTATATTCCTAGTTCCTTTATAATCGCTTTTAATATTTTTTCCATGTTGAGGGTTATTTTGGCCCCGCTCTTTACTTCGATTATTTGATCACCAAGTATCCACTCTGCCTTTGCGGTATCATAAAAACGATCCAGGACATTCATAGTCCACGGCTGGTTTATCTTTTTTAATTGCCTGACAAAATATTTCGAGAACCTTATTACTTCATCTTCGTTTAAAGCGCCTTGTTCATTGTCGTAGGTCAACCAAGCACCATTGTAGGTTTTCAGGCCACCTCCATCAATGTAATCAGTTGCTTCTTTGATTTGTTTATCAACATTCTCCTTTCCAATGAGGTCACCAGTGTTGTTCCAGTATTTAATTGAATATCTTTTGATTGTACCGTCAGGGTTGTAAAAAATCTTTTTATTTGGACCGGATGCATAAATGTGCCATTCAACCATTAGATAATCATCATTTTCGTAAATTGATTTGTCTATTAAATCTAAACTTCTAGCCGTTTTTTGTGGAGATCCCATAATTAAAATTCTTTTCCTGTTCTTGCCGCCAGTGTCCCTGATGGCGTCAATAACACTTTTGGTCCAGTTGTTATATTTAGCTGTATTTTCACGAAGACTTTCCTTGCATGTTGTTTTCTGGCAATAGTCTATCCCAAGTTCAGTGAAAAGGTTAAATCCTAACCTGTAGTTTTTCCTTTTTAATCGCTTGGCAACCGCTGTCCACCAGGCAATATAATCCTTACGATGTTGTTCAGTTCCAAAGGCTTCAGCATAATGGTTTATCCAAGAGATGATTGGTGTAACTTTTGTAGCTAAACATTTGTCAACTACAGTCTCTAAATCGGCCAAAAATACGTCCATATCAAGACCCTTGTCGAAGTCAGTTCTACATCGTAATCTCAAATTGCTAAACCCTTTTGCTGCTACGTCGTCAATATTTTTGTCTTTGTATTTTTCGCTCAGCGGCTTTGTTGATTTGAAATAATTGGTTGCGAAACCATATTTGATCATGTCCTTGTAATCCGATGGGCTAATTGGATTTTCAACGTCTATGCTTTCTCCAACCAAAGCACAGCATAAAAGGAGATATAACTTTATCATGTCTGTAATCTTTGATGATTATTTTTCTTGGTCAACGGTATCATGTACCTGTGTGAGAAACAAATATCATTTTTAGTTCATTTGAATACGCTTTAAGGATTTAACTGACAAGTCGAGACACTGACTCTGTGGCAGGTGTCATTCGTACAACAGATCATGTTTACCTTTCTTACGATATTTGGTACACATTACTTTTGCTTTATTATTATATTTTTGGGTATATGTTTGTCACATAGACTAATTGCATTGTCAATGTATTTCTTTGATTTGTTTTTTATTTTTCTTTTTTATTGCATTATGTTTTTTTTTTCTTTTTCTTTTCTTTTAGTTTTGTTTTAGTTATTTAATTACCTTTTTTGGTTTTTGTTTTTTTTAATTTTTTATGGGCATTCGCAGTGTCTGTACTACATGTATTTCTTAACGTGTAAAAACACTCTACTTTGTATATTTTTTGGTTGTTTAATCCCTTTGTACCATAGGTTCGGGGATCTCCGTTGCCAATACTCGACACATCATCCCTGTTGATACTATGTTGACTTTGAACTTTACTAAACCTGTTGCAGAAGCAAACCCGTGAGCAAATGTTTTTGGAAAATATATAGAATGTGAAATCGATTGTATTATTGTTAGAAGAAATTGGTTGGACAATCGAAATGATTAAAACTAGAAAAGAAATATAAATGGTAACGGATGTATCCCGTTATCTCTTGAGGTCTGATTTTATCGGAGAGAAAAAAAAAGTTGTTTTTTTCTGAATGTTTGGAGCTTGTCTACGTAAGTCCGTATTATGGAGTGACTATCAAATAGCAGCGACAAGAAAAGCCATTCAATAAATAAAGAATGTGCCTGATCATCTGTGTACTAAATGAAGTTTCCGGAAACCTGTCCAGATTCCGTTCGCTGAATTGTTAGAGATTTTACTGTGAAATTATTCAAAGTGAACTCAAAAGCAAAAAATCTTTAAAAACCAATGACATTAACTTGCTTTCATTACACTTTTTAGTACTTGATGCCGATATTACAGTAGGTTGATGTTCTTAAAATAGCCATTTGGGCATCTCCAGTTTCAAATAAGATTTCACATACTTTTTTAATTATATACAATTTATAAGAATAAAAAGTACACCATACAGTAATATTTCGTAAGAAATGAAAAAAAAATAAAATACTTATTTTTTTTAGTTTTTTTTTACATAAAGGAAAAAAATTCATGTATCTGTGGCAAGACAATATAATTCAATATTTACCGTACTTACTGTGAAAGTTTTATTGGATTTCGCGATTCGTCAAAAACACGAAATTAAGTTCCCAGCGATTTAAATTTTCCTTAAAGTTATAATGCATAGAAATCGTAACCACGGATATAAGTACCAACAAAATATGGATGTTTATGAAAAGCACATAAATTGATGTCCACGTATAAAAGTACTTCCACAGTATAAAGTCCGATATCTTGAATCCTTAACTGATGTGTTTTAAATTCTTTGTGTCAAAACACTTTAGAAAAACGTTGTAAACTCATGATTGTTCTAATACATGTATCCACAAATACAAAACCGCCTATATATAAAAATATCCGGTAATTTCCTTCCGTTTTTTGTATATCAAATTGACAATTATCACGTACATATCATATTGCGTGTTTAGTTCACAGTTTTGCTTAGTAGTATGTTCAATTAGCGGAATGGCTGTGATTTGGCTTCATCTAGGAGTGTGTTAAGGGTAAAGTAATTTAGTGAAGTAATTTTTGTCCTATTGGAATCGAAAACAAGAGGCTCTGAAGAGCCTGTATTGCTCACCTGGACCATGGCCAACACATAAAGTCAAATAAACTTCTATGTTAGAGGGTCTCATTTTCAAACCTTTATGCTATATGATCTAACTTCAATAATCTGTTTTTCATATTGCCTACCTTCTTGGATAAGAGATGGATCTGCAGGACACAATTTTAAAAACAATTTAGTGTTGAACCAAAGTTTATTTCCAACTGGCCAAATGATTGTATGGGAGAAGATCTTTGGAGGTACTCAAATATTAAACTATGTTTCCCATTTGGTAGCCAATTTCATAAGGTGCAGACTTGGACTATCAAAGATACATGAAACGTTGTTTCAGATGAAAAATTATGCGTATGCTCTTTCCATAGGGTCCAATAATAAATAATAAATCCCCGCAGGTGGTCATGTTGGATGACAGATAAGCACCAAAGTAACAATACTTAGTCAGCGCCTCATAAGCATCAGTCATGCCATGTATGGTTCAAATCCATTTGGTCATTTGGTCATTCTCAAGAAAAAATATTCTCATGTAATAATGCAGTACACCAACTGCTCACCTCAGAATTTGTTATGTTGCAACAGTCTGTATAGGTGATAGAGATAAAGAATATACTTTATACACAATATTATTATTATGAGTAAAAAGGTGAAGATTGTGAAAATATTTTTGTAAAACAATGTAATTTTTTTTACAAAAACACTTCTTTTGCTCTTGACTATGGGAAGATTTAGTATACAGATAGCAGGAAATTTCTCTAAACCTTAAGAAAGAAAAGTTATTCAAAGAAAATTTGAAAACAGAATTTAAAGGGAGATAACCCGTAGTCCTATGGTATTGTAAAAAAAATCGTGAGAACAGGCAATAACTCCTATAAAGGCTTTTGGATTTTCTTCAAAATTTCAGTGTGTAGATCTTGATATGCTGAACATTTTTCCAATTTACACTTCACCTCTATCTGCTGCAGTTTTTGAAATAAAAATGCATAAATTTTGAAAATTTTACGGAAAAGGGCTGTAACTCCAAGACGGATTTTCCGATTTTCTTTAAAATTGCAATGCAGATAAACCTTGGCGTTCTGAACGATTTGACTCAATTCATATTTACGTTATATGTAACGGTTTTTTTTAGTTATTGGCCAAGAACAAAAATTTACCCCCTTTGTTCTATTTTTAGTAACAGAAGACATGTTTGGTTTTCAGACACCTCGGATATATTTTTGAAACTACATACCCTGACGATGAACCAGGCCAAATTTGATTTAAATTGGCCCAGTACTTTCAGAGGAGAACATTTTTGAAAAAAAAAAGTTTTGACGGATGGACGCACAGACTAGGTATAGCTAAGCTGACTAAAAATTACTTTGCACTGCAGTAAATACTAGCTGCATATATTTTATCCTTCGATACCACGCAGCGTAACCTATTTGACAAGAAAGAGTCAATTGAATATCCAAATTACCAAGAATAAATATTTCTTTTATTAACTCATTCTTAATAACTTAATACCGAAGTTACTGTGAATTTAATTTCTGCACATGCGCATTTCGACGACTTATGTCTCTTCAGTGCAGATAAAATCTAAACGTTTAGAAGACCATAAACTCAAACATATTTAAAAACTGATAGAGAACAAATACCTAGTATGATCTAAATGTAAAACCAAAATCAGATAAGGACAGATCTTTGTAGAGGGAGATACTCCTTAGTTTTACATGTCGTGATTTGACAATTTAAGATTCGCTTAAAACACATGTAACGTAGGTATTATAATCAAATATAAACACTACTTACCTACTTCGATCTGTTGAGAACTCAGATACGGTACAGTGTTGTCTTGTTCTTTAAATTCTTGTTGAGATATGAATTATAATATAATGTCCAATCAAAATGCTTGTTTCAAATGTCTTTTTTTCATATTTTTGTTAAAAAGAATTGACAGATTGCAGATCTTTATTGGTCGTTGCGACTATCCAATGACAGGGAACAAAAATTGATATTTTTGTGATGATTTAAGGCCAACAGTAGAGATATTCATATACATTGAAGATTAATATTGATGAACACTGATAAGAACTTAAATATCTTTTACTTATTGTGATATTACTCTGTTACAGCTCGAAAATCTTACTTGTTAATTTGCATGAAACTAAAAACTTAGATGAAAGAAGCTTAAAAGGACATGAATTATACTTACAGGGAACCAAAATCTCGTACAGAACAGATGTTCACATCAAAGCAACAACCCTTTAAATTTGATTAAAAAGTACTTAGTTGTAAAATCGTATCAAATAAAAGGGACAAAAAACAATCAGTATTCTTTTCAATTAAGCGCCATAATTTAGCCTGCAAAATGAACAACTAATAAATGCATTATTTTTTATCAGTGACTTAATGTCGCTGCTGGGCGTATTCACAAATCCCGTAATGCTTGCCCGAAATTCGATGGATTTCGAAGCATGCAAATTTTATTGATAATGTTTTTTATATTCTCTTATGAGACACGAGTTTTCGAAATGGCTATCTGTAGTACAAATTACATTACTTTGTCATAAATAATTTTATCGGTAATTTGTATGTGTTTCCTTTGATCTCAGAAAGCAAATCATTTTAAGTATTTGCTACTGTCCGAATACGAAAAAATATTGGCCAAAAGTATATTAGGCCACACCTACTTTGTCAATAAGAATCAATGAAACAAAGAAATATATAGAGACTCTTACCGGAGTATACAAATTCTTTTACTAATCAATAGCAGTCAATTTCATGATTTGTTGAAATTAACATTCATTTTCAAAATTTGTTCTGTTAAATGATTTAGTTAATTGCCGATAAAAAGAATAATATAAGTTTTGTTTTTGATACAAGAAATTTTGGCTGTAATAATGGACTCGCCCACAAGGGGCTCGTCCATTATTGTTCGCCAATATTTCTTGTATCAAAAACAAAACTTCCATTTTTCTATATATATATATATCTAATCTGCACTAAAACAAGTTGTCGAAATGGCCTCGTGATATACAGATATACAGAAAGTAACTTCAGTTTTTTTCGTTATTAGGTGTATGATATAAATATGGAAGCGGAACATTGTACTTGAAACATAGTTTTTTTTGCTCAATTAAGTTCAGAATAATGGATAACACAATATAACTTAGGTGGTCTTCTCTTTATATACAACATATTACAATAGTACATGTATGTAGGTATGCAAGTTCAATAATTAACTTAAAAAAGTTTATTTAACATGAGATAGATCAACGTAAAAGAAAGATTAATAAATAAAGAATAGAACAAAGAGACACAAAAATTGGTCTTTATTTGCGTGTGCTTATCAATACACTCAAAAGTATAATCATAATTCATTTGAGGTTTTTATGTACTCTAAAATAACTCTTAAAGACTCTGTTCCCCATTGGATATGGTTTTCGGTGTATATTTATAACTGCTAACAAAACGATAACGTTGTAATATTGCAGAAGTTATAGGGCCGTCTTGAACTTTCTATGAGGTATCAGCAAAGCTCATTGTTGAAGGCCTCATAACTACTTCAAGGTCAAGAACAACAATAAAAGCGTTGCTCCTTGCTTGGTTCTACCATGTTATTAAAATCACTTTATCTCATTTTAATTTACTCCATATCCTTGCACCAAATGCGTCTCCTTTATAAAGGAAATAAAGAGATGTCTATATAATGCATGGAGCATGACGTTTCTCCGCAAAGTTTGGCTGCAATTGTTCGCAGTAAGGCTTTCGGTTTTATGACCTGTCTTCCCCGCCTATCCACTTGGGACGCTTCCGAAAGTTCTGTAGCCTGCGCCCTGAAAACCGATTTCGGTGCCAAAATCGGAAATAAAATTTATTTATAATATTAGTGATACATGCAGCTGAATGTAGCTTGGTAAGACACCTTGTAGTTAAAAGAGTAACTGTTACTGTTTGAGCCTTATGTGTCCTAGGGGAAGAAAATAAGCGGCTTATTTTCAAACAGTCGGTAATAAAAAAAATCTAACGGTATGATAGGCCTTAACATTTACAATTTCATTTTGAGTTCTCGGCATCATATTACGAGAGTTATAGACCCTTGAAGTGAGCAAGAAGCAGATACAAAGAGCTGTGTCCATTTCCCGTCGAAATGGGTTCATATGGTAGAACAATTTTGGGAAACTCATTACAAATCAAAATATTTCAATGAATGCATTTTTGAATGCATTTTCATTTAGCATTTAGCATTACCACTGGGCCGATGCCACTGCTGTTGGACTGCTAGTATTCACCAACCCAGTAGCCAGTACTTCGGTGCTGGCCCGAAAACCGATTTTATTTGAAAATTAGCAATATCTAAATTTAAGAAATTTTGTTAAATCCAAGAAGTATCTCCCTCTTGCATAGCTCTGTCCTTAGCTGATTTTGGCTTTCCTATTTAGATCCTTTTGGTAATTTGTTCTCTATTAGCTTTTACACATTTTGGTTCATGGATTTCTAAACGTTTTGATTTAATCTGCACTTATGAGACACAATTTATCGAAATGAGCATATGCAGAACCTAAATTCACAGTAATCTCGGTATTTTGTTATTTATTAACTACTACTTCATACTTAATTTCATACTTATGAAAATCAATCAGCAGATTTTGAAAGTTTTTGTAAGTTGTCGAATTGGTCATATTCATCTGTTACCAATGCTGTCGATGCCACTGCTGGTTGGTGGACTGTTATTCCCCGAGGGTATTCTCTAGCCTAGAAGTCAGTTCTTCCGATTTTTTAAAACAATTTTCGGATTATGGTCTTCAAAGTATTTAGATTTTATCTGCAATGAAGAGACATAAGTTGTCGAAGCAAACATATTCAGAAATTAAATTTATAGTATAGTAAGTTCGTTATTTATGTATTTGTTACCACTGGGTCGGTGCCTTTCCTAGTGGACTGCTAGTCATCGAGGGTATTCGCCATCCAAGAAGCCAATACTTCGGTGCTGACCAGAAAGCCGATTTTTATATGGAAACTTGTAACTTACCCCTTGAAAACTGAGGGGTAATTCTCTCATGCAAAGCTCTGTCCTTGGCTTATTTTGGCTTTTCATTTAGATCATATTTGTTATTTGTTCTCTGTCATTTTTTAGACACTTTTGAGATCATGGTTTTCAAAATGTTTAGTCGAAATGGCCAAATGCAGAAATTTAATGTACAGTATGGTCGGTTTTAAGCATTTGTAAATAGTAATTACGGAGCACCAAAGCAAAACATACAAAATACAATATACCTACAATTGTTTATTTTTAAGATATTGAGTTACTGTTTTATATCTATTATAAAAAAAACATGCCAAAATACGACTCAATACTTGTATTTTTACATTAATATTCCCCTTTTCATAAAGTTTTATGCCAGGATATAGTTGACAAATTGCTGAAGTTAATCTAAAATACCAGAAAATCGTGTGTATTAAGTTACTGAACATTTCTAAAAGGTCGTGTTGAATTCCTTTGCTAAAATTAGTATTGTATTTTATTCCATCGTTGCGTTTACTTTATAGTTAAAACAACAGTGATGTTATTAGGCTTTTCTTTATCCCATTACCATGAATTTGTGAACTTTGACAACCAAAAAGTAGCAATATGAATGAAAAGATTTCAAGAGAAGAGTTTATTTCCTTCTGTGAACCGTTTTCAAGAGAGTGTACAGTTATAAAGAGATTGGTACATTAAAGAATTGAATGCATTATTTTGAAGTTTCATTGGGATATGAAAGGGTTGACCGAAGCACATTATTAATGAAGCGCGGTAGCGCTTCATGTTGAAAATGTGCACCCGGTAAACCCTTTCATAGTCCCTATGAAACTTCAAAATAATGCATTTAATTCTTATAATTACATTTTAAACTTGAAATATAATAAACAACTTTATTTACAGGGAAGTATATCATGTACATTGGGGTTCTATTATTACAAATTCATCTGCCACATGAACACGTGGTCAAATGTGTTTCATGGGAATTGCAACTTCACATTGATATGCCACGTGATCGATGGTCACCTATCAAACTGACGGAATTTAAATGAATATTCCTGAAATGTAATTATTCAAATATGAAAGGCAATAGTATCACATGCAAACAGAAGTGGAATGAAAACAGAATGGAATTCGAGTGATCCTTTACATCTCTTCCATCTCCTTTCCAGAAATGAGAGAAATAGAATCCGCAATAAATAGAAAAAAAAAACACAAAATTTCGGAAAGGGGTCAGCAAAATGTCTGAAAAATGATTCTTTTCTATCATTTGCATCCATTGGTTTGATTTTTATCAAATAATATAGATAAAACACTTTTCGCACTAATATGATAAAATCAAGTTAGACGTAAATGGAAACATACATCACAGTAAAGAACCATTTCAACCATAGCTTTTTACAGATAAATGATAAACGTTTAATTGTTATTCGAATTTACATATACACTTGATACACTATTGCTTTTTTCAATAACGAGATGCTTGTCACATCCTCGCTGACTTAATAGTCTTAATCCATCAAATACAATTAATAAGTGAACCTCTTATGAATTGTTTCAAGTTATGAAAGAAAAGATAACAAGGAACACATTCAATGGCCGAAACGTCACTCCTGTAAAGTTTGGTTGAATATGCTTTATTGGTTTCAAAGGAAAAGATGCAAACGTAGTTTTCCCATAGGGTCAATGTAAAAACAATGTTCCGTGCTGGCGGTCATATTATGTATAGATAGGAACGAAATGAGCAATCTTTGTTCAGGACCTTTAGTACATTGTTCATGTGAAGTTTGGTTGAATTTGCTTCAATGTTTTCATAGATGAAGATAAAAATGTTAAAGTTTAACAGACGACTTACGACAAACGACGGGCGCCAAGTGATGACAATAGCCTCACACTAACCACACTGACCCTTTGGGTTAGGTGAGCTAAAAACGAAAAGCGTTGTTGTTTTGCTGTACTAATTATAAACCAGCTGTATTGTTGACCTTGGAATTTATTCTATGTGTATTTATACCTGATAACAAAATGGTAATATTACTAGGACGTCAAAGTTGTATCTTATCACTATTCATCAATATAAATGCATATACAGGTCTAAATTGCTACCATGGAATTTTTCAAGTAAGTGAAACGATCCGTTCAAAGTATTTCCTTTCTCATCATTGGATGGGAAAATTGACCAATTAAAATTACCATGTGTATATATAATTCAACAGAGAGATTGGAAACAAACATTCTCATTGGATAAAGTTGTTATTACTTATATCACAACTAGAACTGGAAGATAAGACACCATTATAATGTGGAGAACTTTCTAATGTAGGTAAAGTTTTATACATACTAGAATATATTTATTTTAAAGGAACGCTAAAAATTGTTGAAAATCTCCTAAAGTATGTATGAACATGCATAAATAAAAAATAATGTTCAAAGAATACAGTGTGGCCAGGTCTTCCCCTTTAAATGGTTTGATAAAATCACTAATATTTTTACTAAATATCAACCGCTTCAATATAATATCGCATGATCTTCGATGATCTGATTCAATAATCATATATGTAAATGCAAATAACCAGCTATGAAATACTGATTGTAAGTATGCAAAAGACAGATCGAAAGTAACACAAATGATCTACTGCTTCAAAATCTCACTTTGTGCCGTTGATCTTCGAATGAGTGCAGATGTTTAAAGTTTTCTGTTATATCCCCGGTAGTTCCGAAACAGAGGTTATGTGTTGTTAATTGTCTCTAAAAATAATTAATACAAGTTAGAATTTTATTGTCAACTTGAAAGTTTGTTACATCAACACAAATATGGCATCCCAAATTATTTTGCACTGGACGTTGACGCAACTGGTTAAGGTAGAAACACATGTTTCCAAACCAAATTATGCGTAATTTGAACCATTGTATTAAACTGATCAAACATGTGTGGCTTTATTGTAATTTTTGTCGGTCAGCTGGCTCTAATTGCTTGAAGGGAGATCAGCTTTCCTTCCTAAGTTATGTTACAATGAAGGACTTCTGTTTTTTTTTTCGAATGCATTTTTCTCAGCTATTAAACATAAGAGATAGGTAATTAAATCAGGGGTTGGTCTTGATTACAACGGAAACTCTAAAGCACCAGCGAATAGTTCTTTTGAAGCGTCTGCCAAACACGAGTTACACCAGTTTCATTTGTAGGATGTTTCAGAAGACTTAGCAGCAAAGTTCTTTACTTTGCCAGGTCACTTTATTTCACTCATGGATTTGTTTGCTTTAATCAGATTTCGACATCTGGTAATGAATTCCGCTCAATCCGGTGCTAGGGGTCAAAGGCTCGTTTATTATATTTTGAAATTACATAACTCTAGTTGATATCCAACGATATATAATTTTTTCTCGTTTTGAAAATAATACTATATCATTTTAGAGTATAGATATTAAAAAAATGGATAACAGGAAACACCTACAATGGCTGAAAATTATAATTACATGCAACAATTTGCAAGGGAACTATACAAGAAAAACACGTATAAGACAAAAGACAAACGCAGACAACGATAGGAACTCGAGACAGCCGGACTTGGTACCGGCACTAGCAAAAGCCAGCGGTAGGGTTAAACCGGTTTATGGGTACCCAAACCTCCCCTTTATCTGTCCCGTTTCCCTATAGTATATAAACATACGAATGAAACCCAATACAGGTAGACTACTAACTCCATGACCACAATCTTGAAAGGAGAGAAAAAGACGATACGTAGTTTTGAAAGATGGGTCAAGGGGTGCTCGCCGCTAAACTGCCGGCTAGCTCAAGGAGCCTAGCCTGCTGGTAGAACACTGTCGCACTACGGAAGAAAAATCAAACTCAAAACTTCCCGAAGGGTTTGGTCAAGAATCATCATAAATTTCAGTAGACATCGGCAGTATCAGTGAGAGGCCAGTATGTGTGCAAAATTTTCAGGTCACCAGGTCTCAAAGATAATCAGAATATCTTGCCGATATCCCCCATTACGTAAAGAATGTAAGTTACGTCCCAGCTTTTCTGGATTTTTAATCAATTTCTGGCATTTTTTAACAACATTTCAGTAAAATTGAGGACTAGAAATGCCCATTGTAATAAGCTGTTTACGAGTAACGCCATATTTAGATATAACATGTTCATATCTATTACAAAACTTCTTAAATGTATTCAACAACTTATGAAATCTGTAACCCTGTAGTAAAAGTTTGGCTGTGATAGTACGGTTACATTCATTGAAATCATCAAGAGTAGAACAAATTCGTGCGAATCGTACCAGTTGAGAAATATACGCCCCGTAGGATGGAGCAAGGGGGATGTCGCCGTCAAGAAAAGGGAAATTAGTAATAGTGAAATCAAAATCATCCCTTTTATCATTTATTTTGGTTTTGATTTTACCAGAGTCAATAATGATAGTCAGATCCAGAAAAGGGCAACATTTGGAATCATTGTTAGCTTTATTTAATTTCAGTTGTTGTGGATAAATAATGTCTACATAATCTAAAAACTGGGGATTATCAATAGTTAGGATATCGTCAATATACCTTCTGTTATCATTAAATAGAAATGAGTTTATCACTGTTAGGTATGGTTCCGGTTTGAAGTTTTTTCATGAAATCGCGTTCGTAACAGAAAAGAAAAAGATCTGCAATGAGATATGCACAATTTGTACCCATGGGAATACCTATGACCTGTTGATGAATAGTGTTGCCAAAACGAACAAAAATATTGTCCAGCAACAGATTGAGTGCATTAATCATATCATCACATGTCCAGGAACAATGATTATTATAGATTATATTAGAGAAGAATCCTTGCTTTTTGTTAGAGCAAATGAATTGCAGACCAGAAAATTTAAAAGACCATTTAATAAGTTGTCCCAACTTATATTTAATCAAATTGTGTTGAAGGGTAGTATAAAGTGAAGAAAAATCATAGCTGTCGATAGATGAAACTGGTCTTTGAATAGATTGTAATTTATCTAAAACTTCAATAGAATTTTTTACACTCCAAAGGTAATTTACACCAGAGTTTTGATAAGTTTTTACACAGTATTTAATAACCATTTCCTTTATACAAGTAAGTGAACTAGTTAAATGGGTGGATAAATTGGTAGTAGAGTATTATATGTTGCAAAATAACACAGATTCCTAATAATTTTACGTATTGTAATGTAACTAATTTACAAATAAAAAAAAAGAATAAAAAATGTGTCATCTGACTAGCTCAAATTAAAATGCATACTATCAATTTCAATTGATATATATATATATAGTCTATAAATAAATACAAACATTTATATCTATAGAGTGTGTATCACACAAAAATAAGTGTGATGCATTTACACATAATGAAATTATAGTTTGTCTAAAAAATGTAATAAACACACTAATAAATGTAAATATTTTCATGAAATATTTACAGAAGGTCTTAAATAAGTCGCTAATTATCAGTTCACAAAGAATTTTCGTCAGGCGAGGCTGAACATTTAAAATATCTGAAAAATAATTTTGTTGATATGAGTACACCGTCTATTTGATGTAAAACATATTAACCACAAATATATTTTAATGTATAACAATAATAGGTGTATTATCTACTGAGAAACGTATACATATCAAACTGATATATGTTAGTCTTTGTATGTAAAATAACTATGTTAATGTAATACAAAAAATAAATAAAAAAGTTAATTTTAATCTATTGCATTTACTTTTTAAAACATTTCTCGTCTTTTTCATTAAATCCATCAGGCTCAAGTGATCTGAGCTAGTATATCCAAAATCTCTATCTGAGTTTTCGGGCTTCTTTGTCCCAAGATGAATTACATTCAATGATCAGAAATGTAATTACCTCAAACCGATGCCCAGTTCTTAAAAAATGCCTGGTAAGAGGACAGTCCCTTTCTTTCATACTGCATGAACGATGATTGTTCAATCGTTTGTTGAAGTTGTCTCCCGATTCCCCAACATACTGTAATTTGCAAGACTGACATGTGAGGACATAAACAGTGTTTTTAGACTTACAGTTCGAGTCCACATAAATGGTGTATTGTTGCCCAGTAACGGTGCTAGAAAATGTTTTTTCGGTATTGGCAGCTCGGCAGCAAGCACAGTTACTTCTACCACAAGACCTGTAGCATCCTGTTGTTGATTGAGGCTTTTTTGATATTTTACCTGTAACAAGGATGTCTTTTATATTTCTTGGCCTACGAAAAGATGTTAACGGCGGGGCTTTAAAGATTCTAGTCAAACAGGGATCATTTTCTATAAGGTTCCAGTGTTTACGTATAACTCTTGGGATCGGCTTTAGGTCTGGATGTTATGTACGTACAAGGGGAATTCGTTCTGTGGCATTTGAATATATATATATATATATATATATATATATATAAATTCCGCCTTTTAGCTGAGTTTTGGGAATTATCGATTGACAAAAAAAACGTCAACTCATACTGCCCATCTTTTGGATGACACACAAAGACTTCTCAGTTTTTGTATTGGTTTGTGTATTCTCACTAGTTATTTATTTCATTTTATTTCATAGAGTAGAATAGAGTAGACATTTAATATGGAACTTTGGATTTTTCCCCCGCCTGCTCCAGCGAGATCCATCAATCACGGGGCTAAATGTGTGGGGAGGGGAGATTTGCCAGCCGGTCTCCAGTCTTGTACACCCTTCCGAGGAAGTAATATTTCGGCAGCGGTTTTCCGATTTTAAGATCCGGGTTGCGCTGGCGGGATTTAGATTCATCGAGGTGGGGCCTTATATGCAACAACGGGATTCAAATGAAGTGTTGCGTGTCACTCAAATTGTAGTGGTCAAATTCCTCAGAGAAAAGATGTTCTCGATAATATCACATCCTAAGACTTTAACTCGGTT
>MJUU01009936.1:94260-125849 GCA_002080025.1 Modiolus philippinarum | reverse complement strand
AAAAAAAAATAAATAAAATTACAAAATGGGTAGGGGCGGGTAATTTAGGCTTTGGTTCTCTAAGCTTTTATGTTCATGATAGATTTCAGTTTTTGTATTCAAAATCGTTCTTTTGCCTGTCTTTGGGTCTCGTTCCAAGATCTATTTTGGTCAACTGCCACAACCTGCATGTCAGTCCAGCTATGTCCAGTGGTGTTAAAATATCAACTTTTAAATGTGTGTACTGTTCACTTTAGTCTACTGCCTTGTTTTATATATATTATCTTTCAAAGAAGAAAAAAAAAGGTTAAAAATGGAGACATTTAAATGGAGCTCATTATGTCATTTACCATATCCATATGTATTTGCAGGTTAGTTCTTTTGGAACGAAAGAATTGAAACTTCTCAGAGGCAAGGTTAAAAAAAAAACAGATTTTTTCAGAGCTCTACGCCATTCATCTCTAAAAAAATACTTACACTTAATCTGACTGCTAGTCTATGAGTAAAAGCATGTCATCTGTATGAAAGCGAATTATGTTGCTAGTCTTGACAATATGTCAGCAGATGTTGCAGTGGCATTTGAATGACAGTCTACACTTATTTAAAAAATTTCGCACAAAACAATGACGATATACAAAAATTGAAAAAATTTCTGAAGAATGTCCATGCCAACATATTTTATCTGAAGACTGATTTTGAACTTCTAATCGAACTTTGCCGACTACTGCAGTGACTATGCCCTCATTTACAGCAGTTGTGGCCGCTTACAAGAAACTTCAAAACATAATCATTCCTTTGCATGTGATAGATACATCCATTTTCCCAATGCTGTATTGGAGCTAATACAACTGTTACAGAATGACAAGTCGAATAAGGATATAACTTCCATTTAATTCCTGTTTACTCAATAACCTCCCGTCTTGTGCAATGATAAACATTAAAAAAATTATTTACTTTGCTTCTGAAAATACATGTAGTAACAGCAGAATCACGGAACCTAAAACAATTTTACATTAAAAATAACCCTGTCATGATATCACAAAATCATATTGATATTACATGTATCACAAAAGTTTAATGCTGACAAAATCAAAGGTCTTGAGGAAGATAAATGCATGATCATTTAGGGGTCTCATGTGATTTTGAAAATAAATACCTAGAACTCTTTTTTCGGTGTGAATCCCCTCACTGGAGTACTCCTATTACAAAACAGCCTAGAAATTGCCCCCACCTTGTTTAGTCTAGCCGGGCGAGACCCTCAAAAATGCACATTTTACCCTTGTCGCCGATTTTAAAGACCTATATCATGAACTCGGGAAATGCCTTGTACATGATTAGCGTATTTTCTATTTTAACTGTACATGATCGGGGCACCCAAAGAAAAATAGCACAAAACTACCACGTGACTGGGGCCCTCAAGGTCATATATGACGTTTCTTATTATAAGACTATGGAGATTTCTTTCATCATATACATGTTCCATGACCTATCGGACTTATGAGAAAAAAAGAATTTCTGCCAAAAATACTTTGCATCTACCTTAACTCTTTCACCAATGTAATAATGAGACTGTAGGTTTATTTAGATTGGAGCAGGACACGTTCAACCGAAACAGGAAATTTCCGTGTAGTGAAAATATCTGTAAAATTTCAAGTGGACAAATGCGGCACCGGACTTTAAAATCGCATTTCTCGGAACTTAAAAGTCAGACCTTTCTGATTTCTGTCAATCTGTGAACAATATATGGACCAATATCTACTCTGGAAGTACTTTTATTCGTGGACATCAATTTTCGTGGTTTTCATAAATATCACTATTTCGAGGGAACTTAAATTCGTGGATTCCGATTCTATGCAATAAAACTCTAGGAAAAAGTTACATTTCGTCGGGAACTTAATTTCGTGATTGAAGCGAACCACGAAATCCACGAAAATTGGAACTCCACGAACAATAGTACTTGCACAGTATATGATAGGGGAGATTTCTTCCTACATAAAGGTGGACTCCGTGTCAAAAGATTCATATATTATGTGATGTTGAGATAAATGTGAACCATCGTTGATGACATTCATGAATTGTAGATAATATGTGCAAAAATTGAAAAAAACAAAGTCGAACTAAATTCCGAAGTTACTGTTAGTTTCTGCACGGCAACGAAGAGATATAGAGCAAATGCAAATGAGACAAAGTCTCTACAAATACATGGTAATACTAAGCAATAGAACAACGCTTTTAGTGTTGTTCTTCATCTTGAAGTCACTATGAGGCCTTCAACAATAAACAAAACTTATACCTCATAGCAAGTTTAAGCCGGTCCCACGCAACGGTTTGAGTCGAATTCGTTGCTAATTGTCTACCAACGCTAAATCCGTGTTTTTTTTTTACCTCCATGGAGTTATAAATAAAGTGTTGAGAAGTCAAACGTTTTAATGCTGCTTCGGTTTGATAATGATCTTTATTTTAGGATGTCAAGCAGATCTTTAGAATTTTAAATATCCACATTTCATTTTCATCTCTTCTTGAAAAGCTAGCATCACAGTATTCTTGAAGGCCCTCTGTTACGACAGTCAAAGATGCAGGTGAACAGCTTAGAAATAGGTTTTGTAGATCATTTTGCAGATCAAGCGTTGTACCGTTGGTTGTATGGGAATTTTGAGTAATTTTGGAACCTAGTATTAGGAAGGGAGATCAGTGTCTTCATCTTTGTTTAAATTCCAAAGGAAAGCAAAACAGAATGATCTCGTCCTTAGGCAGAGTAGTAGCTGTTTATTTTGGATTACCCTGGGTGTTACCAATGCCTAGTTCATTCCTTAAAAATCGAAGTAATGATTTTTGCATATTAAAACTATGTTATTAGGGGTCTTATCTGACAAATATGCAAATTTGTTATAAATGGACTATAAGTATCTGGCAACATCGGAATTTTGGAAAATGGATGATGGTTACCTCGATGATTAATTTGTTTAAGAATTATAGACCTCATTTCGATATGGCAAGTTTCAAAATTGGCTTTTGAGTCAGCACCGAAGTACTGACTACTGGGTTGGGGAATAACTTCGAGAATTTAATCACTAGATAACAGGAAAAACCTAAGTAAGGCGGTTTTATTGCCTAGGGGAATTGATCCATCATTTATTAGAAAAAAAGTTGTTTTATACGCCATAATTTTACAGCGCTAACAGTAATACTAGAACTCGAAATGAACAAGGTTCATATAAAAGTAAAATTTTAAATATCAGCAAATTACATAAACTTGAAATGTTTATTACATTCATTTCTAATTTATTACGATATTATCTTTGACTTAAGGTAGATAGCCGTCCAGAAATCCTAGTACATTTGAAGATCCCTCGTTAGAAAAACGATGGACAACCTCCACGAAAATTACGTCATTGTCCCTGCAAACAAAGCTTCTAACAACATACTGTTCGTGTGTAAGAAACACTATCTTGACTGTCTGGTTAAGGAGATGGGAATTGATAGTTCATCAGGAAACCAAACTTATCCTCCCACTATCAAGGGAGGAGATTATTGAAAATCACAACTCAGTTTTAACATCCTTTGGCATCAAAGCGGGTGATGAAAACAATCAGCTCCCCTACATCTGCTGGTTCCCTAAACTTCACAATAACCCAAACAAACAGAGATTCATTGCGGGGTCTTCCAGATGCACCACTAAGCCACTTTCTAAGCTCCTTACTACTTTATTGACCGCAGTCAGAGATGGCCTGAAAAGTTACTGCGATAAAGTCTACTCCACGAGCGGCGTCAATCAGATGTGGATTCTAAAAAATTCTAAAAATCTTCTTGAACAGCTATCCTTTAGCAGTCTTACTCATTGCCACAGCATATACACTTTTGATTTTTCTACTCTTTATACTACCCTGCCACACAATTAATTGAAAACAATAATTTCTGATTTGATAATCAATGTTTCTGCACTAAAAACGGAGAACGCAGATACACTTACTTAGCAGTAGGGAAAGACAAAACATATTTTGTAAAGAACCACACTGAGTCAAACAAGAAGGACACGGAGGATGACGTAATCAAGATGTTTGAATTTGTGGAATTTGGAGGTCGCTTTTTTCAACAGGCAATCGGGATTCCCATGGGAACTAACTGCGCGCCGCTTTTAGCTGATCACTCTCTCTCTTTTGTCGTACGAAGCCAAGTTTTACAAGGGCTAACACAGAAAAAACAAAACAAAATGGCCCAGTCCTTTAATTTTAGCTTCCACTACATAGACGATGTACTTAATATACAATGAAGGGATATGGAGTAAGTGCAAATGAAACAAAATCTCTACAGATACATGGTAAAACACAGCAATGGAACAACGCTTTTTTGTTGTTCTTAATCTTGAAGTCACCATGAGGCCTTTCTCTTATTTATCCAAAATTCAAGGAATATTTACACCAGATCTATCCCAATGAGCTTGAAATTAAAATGACTACTGACACTCCTACTTCACCTTCGTACTTAGATCTGTTTATATACATTGATGAAGATAGACGTTTGAAATCTAAGCTATATGACAAACGTGATGATTTTAACTTTCCAAATGTGAAATATCCCTTCCTGAGAAGCAATATACCTACCTCTCCAGCCTATGGAGTATACATTTCACAGTTGATTCGTTACTGTCGCGCATGTAGTTTATACAGTGATTTTTTTAATAAAGCAAAAACACTGTTCCAAAAGTTGCTTAGTCAGGGATTTGTTCAGCTTTGTTGCTTTCATCCCTTCAAACATTTTATGGCCGTCATCATGATATCATTGACAGAGATGACGTGTCTGTGTCCCAAATGAAAAAACGGGCATTTTCACGTCTTCACGGATTTGACATAACCGGTTTTGACTCAACCCTGGATTGACTCACTGATAGTGTGACGGATGCCACTAGCGGAGCAGGATATGCTTACCCTTCCGGAGTACCTGGTGTCACTCCCGGTTTTCATGGCAGTTCACACTATGAGTGCCTTAGTTTTTGGAATTGTCTTTTTATTTCCGTGCATTGTACCTGTCTCACGACCTTGTTTTGTCTTTGTTTTTCTCTGTTGCCGTTTTTGCCATGTCTTTGGATTTGGATGTTTGTGGTCTTCGCTTCCGTTGTTCCTTCGGTATTCTACCTCCGTTGTTTTATATCATTGAGATTGTGCTATAAGTCGGCAAAATTGCAGTACCGATCAGTCTTTAATGAAAAGTTTTATGGTCACCATGCTTGGTTCTCTAAGACCTGATGTCAAAATTTGGTGTATTTTACCGTTTTTTCAAGTACATTTGCATTAGTTGCACGGGAAAAATAAGGAAAGGCAATTTTAAGCTTCAAAGAAATGTACCTTTTATCCATGACTACCAGTCCTCATGAACAACAGATCGCGACTGAAAGAATTAATTTAAAAATGTTTCTCACGTAAAAACGGTGAACGTAGATAATGGTACATTGTTGTAGGTAGAGAACAAGCCTACATTGTGAAAAAATGACTCCGAATCGGAAAAAAATATACAGAGGAAGAAGAAATTAAAATGCTAGAGTTTCTGACCGACAATATCTTTGTCCAGTTTGGAGGACTTTTTTAACAAACTATCGGAATTCTTATGGGGAAAAGGTGTGAATCTCTCCTAGCCGATCTGTTACTAAACTCTTATGAGGCTATTTCATCGAAGGGCTTCTTCAAAATAAAGAAAAAAAACTGGCCCAATCCTTCAATTTTAGCTTTTATAGATGATATGTTGTTACTTAATAAGCCTATCTTTGATGATTTTCTTCATCTGATCTTCCCAAAAGAGCTCGGAATTAAAGATACTACAGACACTTCCATGTCGCCCTCATTCCTTGATCTTTATCTTGAAATTGACAACTGAGGTAAACTTCAAACTAAGCTGTACGACTTCACTTTTCCAATAGTCAACTTCCCTTTTCTTTGTAGCAACATCCCAACAGCGCCGGCATACGGAGTTTACATCTCCCAGCTCATTCTCTTTTCAAGAGTCTGCATTCGATACAGTGTCTTCTTTCATAGAGCCAAGTTGCTCACAAATAGGCTACTCAGGGTTTGTTGATCAAAACTTGAACTCATCCCTCCAGAAGTTTTACGGTCGACATCACCATCTTGAGGACCGCTATGGTATTTCCCTTTAAAGCTTAACTGTTGTTTCCTCTACCGGATTTGACTTTACTACCAACTCGACATATTCAACACGGCGGGTGTCTTATAAGAAGCAGGAGATGCTTACTCTAGCGGGGTACCTGATCTCACCCATGGTTTTTTATTGGGTCCGTGTTGTTCAGCTTTGTGTGTGGGTGTATGTCTCTGCGTTTTTCTTTTCTGTGCCGTACTCATCTTTTGTCTCTGTTTCTTTGTTATTTCCGATGTTGCCATTTTCCTTGGATTATTCGTTTTGGATTGATGGTTCGGTAACTTTACTGTTCAATATGTGGCACCCGTCACACTTGAAGTTTTAAGTTTGGTGTAAATTCAGAGTTAGTATGTGTCAATACAGTAATTAATCTAGATCATTATTTTTTTGGATGTAACATAGACACATTGCAAGGGTCCAACAAATCGTGATGACAACCATACCTATAAGTGAATACAAAAACCGTGATAAACGTAACACTGGAATTTCCGGAAATTTAGCTCTGTTTACTGTATGCATTGCATGCACAATATTAGCAAATAAGCTGCGATATCTTAACTCAATATACTGGAAATGTGAGTATATTACTATTCAAATATAAAAAAAATTAAAATTGGAAAGTCAAAATCATTTTATTTTTCATCATAACAAACTTCTGATATTATTATTATTGTTATTATTGGACAAACAAAAATTATAAAAATCCCTTGTTTAGTCATTGCAAGTGCAAGGTAATTGTCAAATTAATAGTTCAATATTCACAAAAAGACATTTCAAAATTCAAAAGGGTTTTGAAATTGGAAACAAAGATTGGGTTAATAATTATCAAATAATTATCAAACATATCAAGTCAAATCGATGTAAAAAAAACTGTTTTTCTCAGCCTTAAATTCTTGCGGCTCTCATAAGGGTAAATCTTCAAATTTAGATAGCTAATTTCGTTTTGTTTTTGTTTTGTTTTCGTTTTTGTTTTTGTTTTTTTTCAAATTTTTCAAATTTAAATAGCTAATTTCGTTTTGTTTTTGTTTTCTTTTGTTTTTGTTTTGTTTTTGTTTTTTTTTTTTTTTTTTTTTTCTTTTGGTCAAGACATGTCAGTAGTAAGCCTTTAATGTCTCTTTTATCTTTATTTTGCATGCTGCATGAGTAAGACTAATACTATTTGATACAACTTATAAGGTTTGGGGTATTTCTACATGTACCTACATCCACATAACGGTAGATTCTGTATCAAAATAGTATCTTTTAAAGACATTAGTATAGCCAATTATGTGATTTTCAGATAAATGTGAACACTTGTTGATAACATAAATGAATTGTTTGAAGTTATATGTAAAAAAATGAAAAATCTGATAAGGAAATCTAATTATATTCCTGAGTTACTGTGAGTTTAGTTTCTGCATAGACATTTAAAAAAAACTATGTCTCTTCAGAGCAGAAACTTTGGAAATCCATACCCTTAATAAGTAAAGGGGTGACAGTGAAAAAATAACCAACAGAATCTAAATAGAGAAGTCAAAATCAGCTATGCAAGAAGGAGATGCTCTTTAGTTTTAAACAATTTTTCCATGAATAAAGATATTGCAAAACAAATGAAAGGTATACATGAGGCAAAATGTCTACAAATACATGGTAAAACAAATCAATGGAACACGAGGCTTTAAACAGTGAACTCTGCTAATAGGAAGATGAAGACTGTCCGTTGCACTGGTTTGAGCAGGATTGATTTACAACATGTATCTATTCCACTTCCAAAAGACGCGGGATCGTCAACAAACATGAAAACAATTGGCAAAGTGTGCTTACAATGGCCATTATTTGTTGTCAAAAAAAAAAAAAAAAAATAAAATAAACATAAGACAATCACAACATATAAACAATCACAGGGCACTCATCAAGACATCCGTAGTTTCCAAATGAAATCTGTTTTAGTACCAGCTCCGAAGTACTTGCTACTTGATTTATGGATACCATTTTGTTGTTTTACAATTTAATATCACGTTAATACTTTTTGGCCTATAAAAACAAAGCCAGATACAACATATATCAAAGTGAATAGATACTTGGATGTTGCAATTCGAATTAAAAATAATAACGGAAATGCTGATTTTCTCGAGATTTGTGTTGGTTTGTCATGGAAATGCTAATTTTGTCTATATTTTTGTTTGGTATATGAGTGAAAATGTTCATATATTGCATCCAAAAAAAAAAAAAAAAAAAAAAAAAAAAAAAACAAAACATACATTCATACAGTATGTAATGCTGCCAATGGATTAGCTGAGATCATATTAATTGTTATCTGGTAGACACACACATGACACATTTCATATATGACAGATGCAGGAATGTGACTTTGAGATTTGTAAAATTATAAAATTCTGAAAATTGCCACTTTTTCACGTCTTAATCGGACTTTGTACAAATTTTATATCTTTGTGTTTCAATTGTTTATTTCGAAATATAGCGTGCATTTTGTAAATAGAAACAAGAAATATATTTTCTGTTCACATATATAGAGCACAGGCAAATAGTTTGGAGTTTTAGGCATTTGTTGGTTTTGGTAATGGTGCAGTTTTTGGAATGTTGAGTTTCACTGAATATTCTCTGTATAGTTACAACAGGTCATTATGAGAAATGATGCATCTTATAGAACAATTAATTAGCATTTATAAAAACGAAGTACTGAAACTTTCTATTTTTCATCAATATCCGGCAAAATCTTGAATTTAAGTCTACAAACATTATGATATTATAATTCTAAATTGATATGTATAATATGCAATGTGTTTGTGTTTTGATCCTTTTCAAGCGGACAAAGTGAAACACTTGTCATTTTCAACAAAATTTTCATGGGACAGGAGCAAGTTTTATTAATGTAAAGCTTATGTTAGTGTAATGGCTACAATGGGAACGTATTGGAAATAAAATATAATGGACGTTTATTCCATTTCCTCTTTTAATGAATATATGCGGAAAATAAATTAACAGTAACTTCGGTATTTAGTTATTTGTAAACTATGGGTCGATGCCACTGCTGGTGGACTGTAAGTTCCCGAGGGTATTCACCAGCCCAGTAGTCAATACTTCGGTGCTGACCCGAAAACCGATTATTTTGGAACCTTACATTGTCAATATCTATTGTTAATTTGTTCAAAACTAAGGAGTATCTCCCTCATGCAAAGCTCTGTCCTTAGCTGATTTTGGCTTTACATTTAAATTATATTGGTTATTTGTTCTCTATCGGTATTTAAACACCTTTGAGTGTATGGTCTTCCAGGCGTATAAATTTTATCTGCACTGAAGAGACATAAATTGTCGAAATCCGCATATGCACAAAATAAATTCACAGTAACTTCGGTATTTAGTTATTTATACTACTCATCGATAATATGAGTCAGAGACAAGAGAAGCAGTTAGCTGACTCCGAAAATAAAATGTTCAAGGTCTGGTTAACTTGACCTGTATCTATTTAAATGTGATATTTGGGTCATTGAAAATATGTTAACCACAACTTAACATGTTTTTTATTCCAAAATGAAAATCTAAATGCTACTAAATATTGTCAAAATTATGAAATAAGATTCTCGAGGGGCATCCAATAGACGATTTAAGCTTAACAATTTCGAGAATAATCTCTTTTATGAGGGTACTTAAGATATTACAATTACCTTTGATTTTACTGTCCAGTTCGATGTTCATATCATTACAAAAGATAAGCTCATAACAAGAATTTCTATATGGATCGTCATTCGATCCAATTTTAATAATCTTTTGATTTTATCTGTACTGAAGAGACATAAGTTGTCGAAATGCGTATATGCAGAAATCAAATTCACAATAACTTCGGTTTTTAGTTATTTGAATACAAAATTTATTCTAATAACATTTGAAATACGATTTCTACATTAAAGTTCATCGTATGGAAGAACTGACATCATGATTCAATGAAGATTTATATGTTATTCGTGAAGTATGATCGTTCTATGAGTACTAATATGTATAGTGGCCAGATGAGACCATTTCGCGTTTTCTACTTTCACTTTCCAGAGAGCGAAAACGCGAAATCGAGAAGGCGAAAACGCGAAAGCATAATCACGAAAACGCGAAATGAAATTAATACAGTTCATGAGTTTTTTTAATTTGATCACAACTTAATATATACTGTTTTTCAATTGAAGTTATAAAGTTTGAGATGGCCACATTTTTTGTTTCAAATAACGCATGCGTTGCATTTTTATTTCCGAGACGAAAACGCGAAAATGCAAAAACGCAAAAAGGCTAAAACACCAAAACGCGAAAATGCGAAAACGCGAAAACACCAAAACGTGAAAACGCGGAAATGCGAAAACGTGAAATCGCGAAGGCGAAAACGCGAAAACATTAAATGAAATTCATTGGGCGTTTTCGTGATTCCGCTTTCGCGTTTTCGCCTTCTCTATTTCGCGTTTTCGGGTAATCGCATTCGTGTTTTCGCATTTCTGATTTCGCGTTTTCGCTCTGTGGAAAGTGAAAGTAGAAAACGCGAAAACGTGAAAACGCGAAATGGCCGCATATGGCCACCATAAATATGGGTACAGAGTTTCAAGGTACACAGAAAACCTTTACCTTCTATCTATTATTGGTGTATAAGTCAAAACATACATAAGCTCCAAAATATTTATCAGATCTCTTTGTTTCTGCAAAGGACAACGAATCATACAAAACAAGATTTTCATCTTCAGACAATTTATTGCCCCAAAACCAAATACAGAACTATACAAAACCAGTTTCTTCTTTGGTGGACCTAAAGTGTTGTACTGTCAATCTGATTCAATTAAAAACCCAAAAACTATTTTTGAATTCAAAAATGCTTACAAATTGCTGAATTTCTTATATTTTTTCTATTTACTAATTGATTGTGTATATTATTTGTATATATTGATTTATTATAGTAGTGTTTATATTTTCTTGAATATATATTTATAATTATGTATTTACTTATGTTTGTTTTTAGAGAGCCTTATTGAAAATTGGTGCATTCCAAATAAGTCACTCTCTCTAAATAAAGATATTTTTTTATTTATTTATTTATTTATCTGTCTTTAGGTCATAAAAGCTAAATGAAAATTGATATCTTTATATGATATTAAAACGATTACAAATCTTTGTCGGTGTTAAAAATATTGTGTATATTTTACTGAAATGAAATATAATAACATAAATCGGAAATAAATGTAGTTCGCACAGAAATAATCAATGTGTTATTTTACGTTGTTGTACTTAACATCATGGTTTATAAAAAGTGAAATATTTCGGACTGCATATTAGTTCAAATGGAAATAGCAGCATATAATGGCACACAGTTTGATTAAGGTAGTAAAACTATTCTTATCTGTAAAAGTGAAATTGCACAGTTAACTTTTTTTAACTTTTAACATATGTTTGAAAAATATGAATTTGAAAGTAGGATAAGCGGAAAAAAAACGAATAAGTGCTTCCTTACAATCTTATTTAAACTTGCATTTAAAAACAATTAGCGAAATTATACAATTATCAAAATTATATATGCAGAATTTGTCTTATTAAAACAGCGTGAAAACGGATGAAAATGTCTTAGTAAAAATTTTATTTTTGGATAATATGCGGATAAAACAAAACAGCTACTTAGTACAAAAAAATGGTTTAAAAATTAGAATACTGAAATATTAAACAAGTACCTCTTTTCGAAGCCAACCAGCGAAATTATGAAGAATTTTCGTCAAAATTTCTTCAAATTATTTACAGATACCTTTCACCTTAAAGAAAAGGGTTTATTATGATACCATATGGTATAAGCTTTACAAAGATTCCACAAATGTGCAATGTCTATGGGGATGATAAAAACAGCCACCTCCGTTTCATTTACTTGATATGAGCTCAAACAAACAAACATTAATTGCTTCAAATTTTGTCTAGATTCTGTTTCGTATGAGTGAAAATGTTTATATACTGTATCCAAATAACACATGTTCATTTATACAGTATGCAATGCAGCCCATAGAATAGCTCAGACCTTTTCAATTATTATCTGGTAGACATACACATGACACACTTCATATATGACAGATGCAGTAATATGACTTTTAGTTTTGTAAAATTCTGAAATTCTGAAAATTGCAATGTTTTCACGACTTAATCAGACATAGTATAAATTTTATATCTTTGCCTTATAATTGTATTTTCCGAAATGCAGCGTGCATTTTGTATATGTAAATTTTTTTGGATTTTTGAGTTTCGATGAATATTCTCTGTATAGCTAAACAGGTCTTTATGAGAAATGGTGCATTCTGAATGACTTTAGAAAGGCGCAAAAATATCGGTGGGGTTAAACTCGTTTTCTTGGATCCAAAACCCCCTACCCCTATGTGTGGTGAATGGCTAAAAATAAATACACAAAAAGACTCACAGTAAAAATCAAACTAGAAAAAAGTCCAACTTATCAAGACCAGTACCCTTACAATGAAGTACATAAAACATGAGGACAATGTTCCGATATTAAAAAAAAAAATAATAATATGATTAGATATTTAGATATTTAACAGTATCAACAAACTTCAAGAAAAAAAATGTCATGAGTAATACACTCTCGTACGACAACAAAAAAATTACAAATAGTAGTATTGTTATCTCAATCTTGCGGATCATCACCATCATCATCATCATCACAAATATTCTATTTTTTGTCGTTCAAAATCGGGATCATTTCTGCTGATAGCTATATGGTGTAAATAAGCAAGAGCAACAATCAATGCAAAATATGGAATGTTGCATTCCTTGACAAAATGTGGAAAGTTGCACTCCTTGACAAACTGTGGAAAGTTGCATTCCTTGACAAATTGTGGAAAGTTGCACTCCTTGACACAATGTGGAAAGTTACACTCCTGGACCAAATGTGGAAAGTTGCACTCCTTGACAAATTGTGGAAAGTTGCACTCCTTGACACAATGTGGAAAGTTGCACTCCTGGACCAAATGTGGAAAGTTGCACTCCTTGAAAAAATGTGGAAAGTTGCAATTATTGACAAAATGTGAAAAGTTGCACTCCTTGACAAGGGAACAGATGAATTTCAATTCTTAACTATTTTAAAAGGATTTTCCTTCGGTCAAAGGGCGATTTCGGAAATTTAAGTTTATAAATACCAAAGACATAAAAATGATTTGTGACAATAATTGTGTTTAAAGTGCTGAAGATATAGGTGAATATCGCAATGCAGAGTATATCAGTTAATTCAAAGGAAATATCATTTTGTTCCGAATAACTAAATACCGAAGTCACTGAATGAATGTTTTAGAGAATTAACTAACCAAATTAGCATACTTGATTATTCAGAAAAATGCAGTTTCGACCTTTTTCTTGTTTAATCCTTGGTCAGAAAACAACGGCAGTAAAATACCGAAGAAACAAAGACCAAGATTACATGAAGCAAAGTCCAGAGACAAGACAATAGCAAGAACACCAGAAGACGGTAGATGACCAAAGAAACAAAGACCAAGATTACATGAAGCAAAGTCCAGAGACAAGACAATAGCAAGAACACCAGAAGACGGTAGATGACCAAAAAGAGAAAAAAAAAGTACACGATTATTTCATAATCGGTTACATTGTTTATATATATGTGATTAACCCTCTGGTAGAGGGCTAAAAATCCTGCCCCTACCTATTTATCTTATTTCATCCCACTTTTTGTTTTGGCTCTTAACAGGGAACCTCAAATTTATTTTACCTGTATTCCATCTGTGACGTAACACTTCATATCTAAACCATTGTTTCTATTACACGGCCCTGTGATCAAATCAGTGTCGATGATCTTGGCCAATCCCCATTCATGTCTTTTATCTTTTTAACCGTATTATTACGTTTAGACATAATATGTATATACTTATTATTTTACCTTTTATCGCAATTCGACAAGAGTTTTTACTTGATTGTTTATTTTTAACAATACATTTCCAAATGAAAACTGACGCAAGAATCAACAAAATAATAAATGCATGGTAATGTAAGAGGAGGAGAACATAAATGATGATAAATCCCAAACAAAAATCACAAAAATAAAGTACTAACCGTGTGAACCTCTAATCAATCAGGAGTATGATCAGGTGCTCCATAAAGGTAAACATGATTTGTTCCACACATGGCACCCGTCACACTTGTTTGAAGTCTGGTGTAATTTCAAAGTAAGTATGTGTCAATCCAGTATTTAATCTAGATCATTTTTTGTATGTGAAATAGACACATTGTAACAGCCCATCAAATCGTGATGACAACAATACATTTTAAGGAGTACGTATCTCCCACTAGCAAAGCTCTGTCCTTAGCTGATTTTGACTTTACATTTTGATCATATTGGTTATTTGTTCTCTATCAGTTTTAAACATCTTTGAGTTAATGGTCTTCCAAACGCTTATATTTTATTTGGACTGAAGAGACATAAGTTGTCGAAATGCGCATATGCAGAAATTAAATTAACAGTAACTTCGGTATTTAGTTATTTAGTGACAACAAAAACGGTGTTGGAACATAACTCTAGCATTTCCGGTAATTTAGCCCTGTTTACTGTATACATTGCATGCACGATATTAGAAAAATGAGGGGCGAAATTTTAACTCCATATACTGTAGATGTGGTCATATTACTATTCAAATTTGGAAAGTTAGCAATTGGTAAGTCAAAATCATTTTTTGTTTCATAATAACAAACTTGATATTGGGAGTTATTATTCGAAAAACAACGTTATGAGAATCCCTTGTTTAGTGATTGCAAGTTCGAAGTAATAGTCATATAATTAGTTCAATATTCAACTAAAGAAATTCTAAAATTTATAAAAAGGGTTGTAGAATTTGGACAACAAAGATTGGGTTTATAGTTATTATACATATCATGTCAATTTGATGTAAAAAACTATCGTTATCGGTCTAAAATCTTACGACTCTCATAGAGGTAAGTCGTCAATTTAAATACATGGAGCTAATTTCATTTTTGTTTTTTGTTTTTGTTTTTGTTTTTTGTTTTGTTTTTGTTTTTGTTTTTGTTTTTTTGTGTTTTTGTGTTTTTTTTCTTTTTTTTTAATTGATAAGTAGGACCAATAACCATTTGATACTACGTATAATGCGTGGGCGATTTCTACCTACCTAAAGGTAGATTCTGTGTCAAAATATTTATTTTTAAATGAAACAAGTTAAGCTATTTATGTGTTGTTGAAATAAATGTGAACCATCGTTAATGACATTCGTGAATTTTTTTATGATATGTGTAAAAAATGAAAAATCTAAAAACAGAGTCGAACTAAATTCCGAAGTTACTGTGAATTTAGTTTCTGGATGGTCGTTTTGAAAACCTTTGTCTCTTCACAGCAGATCAAATTAAAACATTTGGAAATCCATAACCGAAATAAGTAGAAAGGTGACTGAGAACAAATTACCAATATGATCTTAGAAGAAAAGCCAAAATCAGCTGAGAACAGAGCTATGCAACAAGGAGATCCTGAATATTGCACACCAAATGAAAGGATATGGAGTAAATGCACATGAGACAAAAAGTTCACAATTCCATGGTAGAGCAAATCATTTGAACAATGCTTTTAGGGTTTATCTCCATCTTGAAGTCATTAATTACATGCCACAATCTGCTATGAAACTACACATGAAGAACACGACTTAAACAAAAGACAAACGTAGACAACGATAGGAACTCGGGATCCTTAGCACCGGATTGAGCGGAATGTATTTGCAATGCGCCATTCATTTGATAATTCCAATTCCCATGAATGTAGGATCGTCAACAAACATAAATATAATGGACATAGTGTGCTTACAATCGCTGTTACCCGTGCCCCCCCCCCCCCAAAAAAAAACAAAAGACAATTACAATATATAAACAACCACAGGGCATCCATCGAGACAACCGCGAGAAAACTTGCAAATTTCCAAAATAAAATCTTTATTGTAGGACTAGCACCAAAGTACTGGCTACTTGGTTGGTGGATACCACTTATTTCTTGACTAAATAAATATAATATCACGTTAATACTTTTTGCCATATAAAAACAAAGCCTGATACAATATATATCATAGGGACTTAATACTGAGATCTTGTTATTTGAATTAAAAATAATCAAGAAAATGCTAATTTTGTCGAGATTGGTTTTGGGTATGATTTTAAATGTTCATACTTTTTTGTCGTTTTAACCTAAATTTGGGATGTTGTCTCCTTGACATTTATCCCATTTCCTTTCTTTTTCATATGTTGCGTCTAATTTTGTGTAGAACTTTGTATGGTATGGGTGAAAATGTATATATTGCATCCAAATTACACATGTATATTTATACAGTATGTAATGCTGCCCACAGAATAGATGAGACCATTTCAATTGTTATATGATAGACATTCACATAACACATTTCATATATTACAGATGCAAGAATATGATTCAGTTCTGTAATATTATAAAATATTATAAAATTCTGAAAATTGCCATTTTTCACGACTTAAATGAGCTTAGTATAAATTTTATATCTTTGCGTTGCAATTGTATAGTAGTTCGAAAAAAAGCATGCATTTTGTAGATAGAAACAAAAAAATAACATATGTTTTGTGCACGTATATTAAGACATGCAAACACTTGTGACTTTTAGTCATAATTTTGAATTGGGTAAGGGTGCAATATTTGGAAATTTGAGTTTTACTGAATATTTTGTGTATAGCTAAACATGTCTTTATGAGGGATGATGCGTCGTATAGAACAGTGAATAAGCATATAAAAACGAAGTACTAAACAATTCCATTTTTTACAAAAACGGGGCAAAATCTTGAATTTAAGTTCACAAATATTTTAATATAATTCATTCAAAATTGATATGTACAATATGCAGTGTGTGTGTTTTGATAATTTTCAAACGGACATTGAGAAAAACTTTTCAATTTCATCAACATTTTCATGGGGCAGGAGCAAGTTTTATTAATGTGTAAAACGTATATTAGTGAAATGGATACAACTGGAACGTAATGGAGAAAAATAAAGTAGACGTTTATTTCATAGCATCTTTGAATGAATTTATACTACTCATCGAGTAAGAGTCAAGAGATTCACTAAAATTACTCCGAAACTAAAATATTCAACGTCTGGGCATCCAATAGACCTCTAAAGCTTAACAATTTCGAGAACAATCTTTTTTGTGGGGGTAGGAGTGTGATATTTAGGATTATAAGAACGTATTGGGTATAGAAATAACACTTATGTGGATTATTTGAAAGTGCCTTATGCTTTGTTTTTATACCTTTTTTCTTATAGGTGAAAGGTATCAGTCCGAAACGATTGATAGATATACTTTTGCCTAAATTTTCAAGAATTTTGATGTTTGGGTTAAAAAAGGATGTGTTTGTTCCACCACTGGGTGCAGATTCAGCTAAGGTTAACATGTGTTGTTTTGAATAAGGGCAGTAAACGGACTTAAAAATCGATTGTGCTTCGTAAGTTGGTTGTGCACAATGGTTATCCTAGAAAATAACCTAGTTTACTTGATGTTTCACTTTATTTCTTGCTTGAATTTCCTGTCATTTGAGAAATTGAAAGATATGCTTTTAACAAGAATTTCTTTTTGGGTCGTCATTCCATCCAATTTTAATAATCATTTTAAATTCTAATAACATTTAAACTACGATTACTACATAAAAATTCATATGTATGGTAGAACTGACATCTTGATACAATGCAGAATATATATGTCATTTGAGAAGTGTGATCGTTCTGAAAATAGTACTATGGCCGCAGAATTCCAAGGTATAAAGAATGACATTTCCTTCAGGTCATAAAAGCTAAATGAAATTGTATCCCTTTAAATCATATTAAAAAGATAAGAAATCTTTGCCGGTGTTAAAAATATTGTGTATATCTTACTGAAATGAAATATAATACAATAAAGCTATAAAAAACAAACAAAAAACAAATGCATTTCTCACAGAAATAATCAATGCGTTATTTTACGTTGTTGTACCCCTGTACAAAATCATTGTAATAAAAAAAAATCTAGATCTTTCGGACTGCATATTAATTCAAATGGATATCATAGCAGCACGTTGTGACAAGCAATTCGATTAAGGTAACGAATACATTTTTATTCTTTTCAAGCGAAATGTCGAAGCTAAAACTTTTTAAACTGAAAAAAATATAAATAAAGAATTTACAACTCGGATAAGCGGCAAAAATCGAATAAGTACTTTCGATAATTTTTTTTCAACCTGCATTTAAAAGCAATTTCCATAACTTTACTATTATGTGGAGAATGTAGAAAAGCAGCGTGAACAAACAACACTCATTGCGGGGTCATTAAGATAAACAACTAAATCCCTTTAAGCTCTTGAATATTCTGTTGACCGCAGTCAAAGTTAGCGTAAAACTGACCGTGATAAAGCTTACTTCTAAGGCGGCTTGACTTCAATCATATATTGATGAAAATTCTCGACAGATTTCCTCAAACTGCTATAATCATCGATTTGCTTCCACTAATGACACAGCATTCAAACTTTTCATTTGTCTATACTTTATACAACTCACAAATACAATAAACGATGTATCAGTTTTTTCGCTGAAATGGAGAGCGCAAAATCAACTTTTCAGTAGTAGGTAAAGACTAAACATATCAATAAAACTCACGCTGATTCAAACAAGGAGAACAATGGGAATGATAAATTCAAGAATGAAAACTTTCTGTCTTATTTAGAGAATTCATTTTTCAGCGAGAGATTTCCATGGGAACTAACTACGCATCGCTTTCAGCAGACAATTTTCATTGTTAGTATGGACGTTTTACAAGGAGTCACACAGAAGCAATAAAAAAACACAACGCCAAGTCCTATTATTTCACGTTTAGCTACAATGACTTGATACGTTATTCAAATACAGTCGAACACAACGGATGTGTCGAACTTGTCTGTTGGTCCCGATTGTCTTCCCTATTTGTCTATATTGTTTTAATACTGATTTTTAGAACTTGCTCGAGTCGAATACACCGCTTGTGTCGAATATTCTATTCAGCTCTAAACTACAAATATGCATTATCTCACCTTTTTATCTCGGACTTCCAAAAACATTTCCGGACATTATTCGGCGTACAATTGTAAAGATCGAAATCATTCATATTATGTTCTTTGTGCAACTTGATTTTAATAAATATGACAGATGATTACGATTTGGTTTTGACAGAGACAATCTATGTCTCGGTAAGGTAAGGCAAAACATTTGTGAACTGTGTAAACTGGAGATTTAGCAACTCACGTATGAGTCGAAACAACGGATAATTTGAAATTTTCAATCAGTCCCTTGTACTTTGACACATCAGAGTTCGACTACAGTTCTCGATTTTTGACACATCCCAATGATCTTGAAATCAAAGTGACTACGAATACACCTACTTCAGTTTCATAATTTGCTATTCTTGTTGTTCATTACGGTACCTGAATCGGCTCTCGGGAACTCCTTCTATAAAGCTGCTGGGAACGTCCCCATGTGGTGGATAATGGAATGTCCTGTCTATGTTGGGTGGTTAGGTCATGATACGGAAAGCTTGGCCGCCAACCATTGTAGGCGAACTGTGTTGAGAAACACGACGCTCTAGTATAGAACCCTTTTATAAGTTTCTTATGAGAGCAGCCGTCCGAGGCGGAATAGAAAGCTTAGGAAAAACAGCAATGAAAGCGTTGTTTCATTTGCTTAATCTTATCATGTATTCATAGGAATTTTGTGATATGTACATTTACTCCATATCCCTTTATTTGTTAATTTCCTTATTTCTCCCTTTTTTTCAATGGTATCATTTCCTTCTTTATTTCTTCTTCTTTTGCTTTTCATATTTTTGAATCGATTCACTTGTTTCAGTCCTGACATAATTGAAATGTTGCTCACTGAAAGTAAAACTCTAAACTAATCAGCCATTCAATTGGATTGTTCATTGAAAAATTGAAGTTTAAAACCGTAGCTCTATGGAAACGTGATATTTTTTTTTCTTGCCAATTGTAATCTGTACTTCTCTAGGCAGCAATATACATAATTGTTCTGGCGTATTGAGTGTACATTTCACAGTTAATCGGTTTCTGTTGAGCACGTCATTCATTAAGGGATTTATTGGAAAAAGGTAGTTGAAAAAATTGCCGAGTCTTGGAGATGTTTATCTTTTACTTTTTTGTCACCTTGACATATACTGTTTCGATGACCAAAATGAACATGGATATATTTTAGCTAAATTTCACGTCTTCGAAGACGTGGCATTACCAGTATGACTTAAACTGGATTCATTCATTGACAGTGTGACGGACGCCTAACAGAGACGTCCGTATAACATACTTTACATAACGTACTTAAACATAAACAACTTAAAAAACGTAAGGCTCGAGTTATCTCGCCTTTTCCGACGCAGTCGGTACTATACTCGCTTTTTAACCTTTGAACTTTATGATGCGGAAACCTTGGTAACAGAGTCCCATGATCAAATATCTACTCTGATTGGATAAAGACGTCTTAAGGTACAACAAATTGAGGTTCCTAAAAGGGGCGATCTCGTACGATGTACGGTGAATAAAAAGTTCGACGGAAGGGAAATAATTTTTTAAATGTGTGATGTACGAGAATTAATTACAACATAATAAATAAAGTGTACGTTCATTTATCGATAAAAGAGCATATTATCAAACTATATTCGACAGTTTCCCACAGATTGTCAGGTAATGTTGGTCAAGCGACTAAAAATAATTGATGTTGTATTTTTCCACTTTTTCCTTTCATGTACGAACCTACAATAGACTCATGATTAGAGATATAAATACTGGAAAACTATTTCAAATATGCTAAATCAGGAAAACAATTAAAGTGATTTTGGTTAATAGAAGCCTCGATCGTGAAGCATAAAAATATACACATCTCAAGTGTGTATCATTTTGGCTAATTTTGGCTTTTCATTTGGATCATATTGGGTTTTTGTTCTCTATCAGTTGTTTTAACATATTTAATTTTATGGTCTTCCAAACGTTTAGATTTTATTTGCACTGAAGAGACATAAGTTGTCGAAATGCGCATATGCAGAAAATAAATTCACAGCAACTTCGGTATTTAGTTATTTGTTACCACTGGGTCGATGCCTCTGCTGGTGGACTGTTAGTCCCCGAGGGTATTTACCAGCCCGGTAGTCAGTACTTCGGTGCTGACCCGAAAGCCGATTTTATTTCTAATCTTGCAATATCTAAATTTTCGTAAATTTCCTTGAAAACTAGGGAGTATCTCCCTCACGCAAAGCTCTGTCCTTAGCTAATTTTGGCTTTTCATTCGGATCATATTGGGTTTTTGTTCTTTATCAGTTGTTTTAACATATTTGATTTTATGGTCTTCCAAACGTTAAGATTTTATTTGCACTGAAGAGACGTGAGTTGTCGAAATGCTCATATGCAGAAAATAAATTCACAGCAATTCGGTATTTAGTTATTTGTTACCACTGGGTTCATGCAACTGCTGGTTGATTGTTAGTCCCCGAGGGTATTCAACAGCCCGGTAGTCAGTACTTCGAAGCTGACCCGAAAGCCGAATTTATTTCTAATCTTGCAATATCTAAATTTTTGTAAATTTTCTTGAAAACTAAGGAGTATCTCCCTCACGCAAAGCTCTTTCCTTAGCTAATTTTGGCTTTTCATTTGGATCATATTGGGTTTTTGTTCTCTATCAGTTGTTTTAACATATTTGATTTTATGGTCATCCAAACGTTAAAATTTTATTTGCACTGAAGAGACACAAGTTGTCGAAATGCGCATATGCAGAAAATAAATTCACAGTAACTTCGGTATTTGGTTATTTGTTACCACTGGGCCGATGCCTCTCCTGGTGGACTGTTAGTCCCCGAGGGTATTCACAAGCCCGGTAGTCAGTACTGCTGTGCTGACCCGAAAGCCGATTTTATTTCTAATCTTGCAATATCTAAATTGTTGTAAATCTATTGAAAACTAAGGAGAAACTCCCTCACGCAAAGCTCTGTCCTTAGCTAATTTTGGCTTTTCATTTGGATCATATTGGGTTTTTGTTCTCTATCAGTTGTTTTAACATATTTGATTTTATGGTCTTCCAAACGTTTAGATTTTATTTGCACTGAAGAGACATAAGTTGTCGAAATGCGCATATGCAGAAAATAAATTCACAACAATTCGGTATTTAGTTATTTGTTACCACTGGGTTCATGCAACTGCTGGTTGATTGTTAGTCTCCGAGGGTATTCAACAGCCCGGTAGTCAGTACTTCGAAGCTGACCCGAAAGCCGAATTTATTTCTAATCTTGCAATATCTAAATTTTTGTAAATTTTCTTGAAAACTAAGGAGTATCTCCCTCACGCAAAGCTCTTTCCTTAGCTAATTTTGGCTTTTCATTTGGATCATATTGGGTTTTTGTTCTCTATCAGTTGTTTTAACATATTTGATTTTATGGTCATCCAAACGTTTAAATTTTATTTGCACTGAAGAGACACAAGTTGTCGAAATGCGCATATGCAGAAAATAAATTCACAGTAACTTCGGTATTTTGTTATTTGTTACCACTGGGCCGATGCCTCTGCTGGTGGACTGTTAGTCCCCGAGGGTATTCACAAGCCCGGTAGTCAGTACTTCTGTGCTGACCCGAAAGCCGATTTTATTTCTAATCTTGCAATATCTAAATTGTTGTAAATCTATTGAAAACTAAGGAGAATCTCCCTCACGCAAAGCTCTGTCCTTAGCTAATTTTGGCTTTTCATTTGGATCATATTGGGTTTTTGTTCTCTATCAGTTGTTTTAACATATTTGATTTTATGGTCTTCCAAACGTTTAGATTCTATCTGCACTGAAGAGACATAAGTTGTCGAAATGCGCATATGCAGAAAATAAATTCACAACAACTTCGGTATTTAGTTATTGGTTACCACTGGGTCGATGCCTCTGCTGGTGGACTGCTAGTCCCCGAGGGTATTCACCAGCCCGGTAGTCAGTACTTCGGTGCTGACACGAAAGCCGATTTTATTTCTAATTGCAATATCTAAATTTTTGTAAATTTTCTTGAAAACTAGGGAGTGTCTCCCCCACGCAAAGCTCTGTCCTTAGCTAATTTTGGCTTTTCATTTGGATCATATTGGGTTTTTGTTCTCTATCAGTTGTTTTAACATATTTGATTTTATGGTCTTCCAAACGTTAAGATTTTATTTGCACTGAAGAGACAGTTGTCGAAATGCTCATTTGCAAAAAATAAAACTTCGGTATTTAGTTATTTGTTACCACTGGGTCGATGCCTCTGCTGGTGGACTGTTAGTCCCGAGGGTATTAGTTTTAATATCACCAATCTCAGCACAGCTAAACTAAACCACCGTTATTTTTTGTCATGACTTTCCGCGGTGCTGTTTGCATATTGAAAAAAAAAATGCTCACCCGAACCTTTTGTAGACAACAATTACTGTATATTACATTTTTGTGGTCTCTTTTAATATACTGGTTGACAGATTTGCACACCATAAAGATGACCCCAATGCAATATACTGTATTTTAAAGATGCAATTCAAAACAAGCGATACCTTTATTAGACAGAATAAGTATGGTAAAACATAATTGAAACAAATTCAAATCATACTGACCGACTTTGAAATTGTTCCGATTAAATGAAAACCTTTTTAAAAAATCATTCCAAGACAACTTAATGCACTCGAAGTAAAATGAATTGGCAAATAATCCAAGAGGTAAAATATTAACAAATATAATTAAACCAATGCAAATTATGTGTCATTTGAAAATCATGGTATTACTTCCAAAAGCCTCACCTAATAAGAACAAAATGGTGAAAGGGATATAATCCAAATATGTTTAAAAACATTACGTTTATGTACGTAATTAAGTTAAAGTAAGTTGCTTATCCGGAGACCTCTATCAAGACATAAGACATCTGATGTCCCCACAGTTTTATCGCAGTTCGCAATCTCCAACCATTACTTAGCAATGCGTCGAGGAATAACCTCAGGTAACTTTCGAGCAGAATCTTGTTCGTAGAAATATTTTGTTTCCAAAATAAATGCACTACACACGTACTATTTTATTTAGGAAGCCTTAAAGTGTATCTCAACAGAACACTTAGTCGTTAGTTGATATACCTTATACATTGTATATCTCCTTGATATCATCATAAAGTGAATTGTTGTGGTACTTTTTGTGTGGACATACAAGTGTTTTTGTTTTGAACATACTGTATATTATCATTATTTGAGATAATATGCCATCCTTTGTGTGGAAACTTAAGTACTTTCTCGTAAAATATATACTGGATCGGATCATAACTTGAGGTAGTGTTGCACCCCTTTCCGTTGAAATTGAAGTGTTCGTCCCTTCCAAAGCATTATGTCCACTTTTGACATTAGTAATTTGATATCCCTGTGACATTGCTGATAATTTTTCAACATTATCACATCTGAATAACTTTCCAAATAAATACCGAAGCAACAACCAGAAGTCTCAAAGGGTTTGGGGGGCTTGAGGGAACAGGAATCCGATTGAGGTGCTGGACTTTCGATAAGGAGTCTGACACGGGTCAAAATTCCGTTTGTGCAGATCCATGGAACCCTAGTATCTTCCCTCAAAAGACTTGCAACTATACTTTAAGCTTTTAATTGCTGCTAATCTTGATGTAAGATAAAAAAAATAAAATAAAAACTGGTATAGAGCTAGTATTTATTGTTGACACGTTAACATAGAATACTTGTGATTCCCGACGCTGAAGAACTTACCTGCTAATTTGCATTTAAGTTAGATTTTGTCTTTTGAATTTTTATTACCATTGGTTCAGCATTTGAGGCTAAAGTAAAAGAAACTTATGTCTGTTAGTCACCAAAAAAAAATGACTACCTGATGCTTAATTAAATGCTACATTAAATTGTTTTCAGAGGGCTTAAATCAGCACATTCATGCAAAATAAAGCATGGGAAAAACGTGAACAAATGAAAAAAAACATTGAATATGAAAAGCGAATATATCTTTATTGCGTTTAATATGTTCTTAAGTGTAATTCATGATAAACATTTATTTCAGATTGGCCCTGAAGATAGATTTTTCAATATACCACATAACATGAGCAAGACGTTGTTTTTTCCAATCATCACTCTAGTTTATTCTGATTTATTCCTTCTGGGTACAGGAGTAGAACAATGCAGTTTAATAAAGAGTTTAAAGAAAATGAACTGCACAAAGCGTACCTTGGACAAAGTTCCACAGTTTAATTTGAATACAAGTTACATATACGAACTGTAAGTCCATTTTACGTTATTTAAGTTGAAATTTATTGAATGAAGTATTCAAAAAACATAAAAATATCTTCCCATTTTTCATAATTTCATAATTCATTTCTTTCATTTGTATTTTTTTGTTTTTTCATTATATTGATGGATTTTCTTATCAAAAAAAAAAAAAAAAAAAAAATGATGAAACTCAACTATAAATCGATTACAAAATGTAATGAAATATTTTGTTGAGAACAGACTTAAATTTAGATAACAGTATAAAAAATGAGAGACACAAAACATTTACAATTTCACTCTTGACAAAAGGTTTAAACATAATCATGCCCTAATATTTCAATAATCAATGAAGGGCTACAGAATAATTGCACACGAGTCTCTACAAATACAAAAACAAGCAATGGAACAACGCTTTTGTTGTTGCTCTTCAACTTGGAGTCACCATTAGACCTTCACCAATGAATTTTGTTCATACCTCACAGTATGTTCAAAAGGGCCCAAAGCATCGGTTTGAGCTGATTTCATAGCTAGATGTCGAGCAAGTAGGACGTATAAAATAAGACATCATTTTATGTTTGTTGATAACCCGGCATTAATGGATAATGAAGGACATGGCCGAGCGTTGCTCGACAGTAAGCAATGAATTCTGCTCAAACCAATGCTATGGGCCATACTTGTATGAGGTATGAGCAGGGCTCATTGTTGAAAGGCCTCAAGGTGAATTTAAGATTAAGAACAGTAATAAAAGCGTTTTTCCATTGCTTTGTTTACCGTGTATTTGTCAAAATTGCAACATGTGCATGTTTATATCCCTTCATTGCTTATCACATTTTGCACATGCTTATTTATGTATGTAAACTAGACTTAGCTTTGTCTAGCTGAAGTATACGCTCCAACCATAACGAGGCTTTGATTTTGGAAAGTTCATTGTTTTTTATGTGATTTTCTTATTTTTCTCGTGCCCGAGCGGGGTAAGGCTGAACATTTTCTTAATTATATTGAGCAATGAATTAACAACTTAGTATTCGAAAACATGTGTCTCCTGCATACTTAAAAAAAAATTCTAAGTTCCGTTTAATAGTAAGAACAATAAACTTACTTTTATTTCGCGAGTTTGAATTTTCGCGCTTCGATAAACCTCGTGAATATAGCGAAAATTACCCGCTATACGGTATTCTAAGTTCCATAAATAGGAAGTGGGTATCTCCCTCTTGCATAGCTCTGTCGTTAGATCATTTTGGCTTTTATATTTAGATTTTTTTGGATGCTTGTTCTCTATCAATATTTACACGTATTTCGGTTTTTGGACTTCCAACTGTTTTAATTTTATCTACAAAGTTGTCGAAATGCGTCTATGCAGAAACAAAATTTACAGTAACTTCTGTATTTTGCTATTTATGAAATTGGAACGGTATCAGGCTATACATATTTCAATCTTTCAGTGTAATATCCCCTAATTTTTAGCATTTCTCTTTTTAAAATTTATTGTGTAAGTTTCCGAATGAAATCAACTATTGAACCAGAAATATAAAGTACTTGGCTGCCGAGGAGATAAATACTCTAAATTATGTCCTTAGCTAGCTGTCAGTTACTGCGAGCATTTGTCCGGACAGTACCTGTGTGTATTGTCTTCATGTTTTTTGTACTTCATTGTAAGGGTACTGGTCTTGATAAGTTAGACTTTTTTCTAGTTTGATTTTTACTGTGAGTCTTTTTGTGTATTTATTTTTAGCCATTCACCACACATAGGGGGGGGGTTCGGATCCAAGAAAACGAGTTTAACCCCACCGCAATTTTTGCGCCTGTCCCAAGTCAGGAATATGTTGGTCATTGGCTTGTCCTTGTCTTCTTATAAAACTTAAGTTTCTTGATATTTGGGTTATTGGATGTGGTTTGTTTCCATTGATTTATTCACTTTTTTACCTTTTCGGGGCCATTTAGGGCTTACTATATGGTGTGAGGTTCCTCACTGTGTTGAAGACCATATGGTGACCCCTAGATGTTTTGTTTTTTTGTCGTTTTAACCTGGATATGGGATGTTGTNTCCTTGACATTTACCCCATTTCCTTTCTTTTACATATCTAATATTTCACAATACAGAAATCAACCAAGTGGTTACGAAGAATAAAGAAATGTTAGGGTTGTTCATCTCTTTAGAAAAATAAACTCATATCAGACCATTGATATAATTGCCTATTAAAACACTAGTCATTGTGACATTTATCATAGCATATACGAGGCAGGACTATTTGAATTAAATTCCAGGACGAGGGTCAGGCAGAAAAATCTCAGACACCTATGGTTAAGGATTCAAGTACTCGGACGAAGTTTGCTGAGTCTGGAGACGCATCAAATCTTGCCCGAGGGTGTCTGAAATGCCCGAGCAAGGAGCACGCATCAGAGTCAGCGGTTATTCGGTACCGACAATTTATGCATTTATGCTGTGTTTTAATTTTTTCAATTGTACTTTTCTAAAGTAGTCAATATGCTATGTAATACTTTAAATTATATTCTTTTCGATACATGTGGACTAAGCTATGTATAATGCTATGATAAAAAAACTGGCGGGAATATACGCGTGTAGCTTGTCTTACACCCCTCCTGTGTAAAAATCTTCCACTGCGAAATTAATGGATTCCCTTGTCCGAGGTGGGAGAAATGCTTACCTTATTAGAATACAACTGAAGTGACTCGCCTTTTTTATAAGTTAACACTATAAGGGCTTTAGTTTCTTTGTGATGTTTTGTATAACATACTTTTATATCATTTATTTTTGTCATTATTATGTTTTTATCATCGTTAGTGATGTTCGTGGTACTGATTTACCCATGTTTTTTTAATGCTTAAGAATTTTACAAAAGCTTTTCTAAATATTTCGTTGGTACTGGTTGAGGGTTAAAGAAATAAAACGTACTATGAATTGTAAATTTGTTATGTCACCCCAGACTTTGTCGGGGTCTAGTTTTCTTCTGATTATTACTATGTCACCCCAGACGTAGTCGGTACGACATTTTGTTTTTGGTCCGTTTCTTTGTTATTATTAAGCTTATTGTTTTTGCTGCGTTTCTTATTAAGTCACCCAAACGAAGTTTAGTGAATCATTGTTATTACTCTGTTTCTTATTAAGTCTCCCAAACGAAGTTTGGGTAGACTTATTGTTTTTGCTGTGTTTTTTTTTTGTATTATTAAGTCTCCCAAACCAAGTTTGCGGAGACTTATTGTTTTTGCTGTGTTGCTTATGTTTATTATTATGTTTATTATTATTCTTCTTGCGTTTTCCGCTGCGACTCTGTCCGCCAAATTTCTCGGACACTATTGATCCAATCTTGATGAAACTTCATCCCATTATTAAAAAACAACCCAAGATTTGCAGTCAAGTCTCGGGAAAATCAAAGTGCTCAGAATTGGATGAAATTTTACAGGAAGGTTGCCTAACATGTGTAGTTCCGGTCTCCAAGACATCATCCTTTCATCCTTACATCCTTTCGTAAAATATTTAATACAGGAGTTTGTCTTTTATTGCAGTGTGGAGTTGGTAAAACAATTCCCCGTGGTAGAGATGTATGCTCTTTATTTTTCTTAGATATGGTGTACTTGTACATGAGATAATATCTCATGTGTACATTTTTTTAATTACTATACTATTATCTAAATTTATGTTAATTCTAAAACCGAAGGATTAACTCCCACTATCGTAGTTTTGTCCTTGGCTATATTTGATGTTACTGATTATTCGGATTTCGTTTGGTTTTGTGCATTTTATATATTTTTGAAATTATGGATTTCCTTTGTTTGGGTTCTAGTGCTGCTGATGAGGAATAAATTTCCGAAATGGCCATACAGCTCATTAAAATTATTGCAGTTGGAGTTAACATATGTGTTTTGGAGTTAACATATGTGTTATGGTCTCATGTTCACTTACTCCATATCCTTTCGTAAAATATCAAAATGGCGACCGTTGCCGTGGAAACGGTAAAAAGGCGGGAAAATTCAAATGCTCAGAATTTACTGAAATTTAACAGGAAGGTTGTTTAAAATTTAAGGATCTCATCTGAAGCCTTTTAAATCCGATATTGGAGTTCGTTTGGGAGACTTCTTGTGTATGCCTCCAAACACAATTAATACTATTTAAGTCTCCCAAACGAAGTTTGGGGAGACTTACTCTTTTTGCTGTGCCTTATTTTTATTATTATTATTATTTAGTCTCCCAAACGAAGTTGGGAGACTATTGTTGCGTTTCTTATTATTATTTTTCTTCCATCCTTCTTTATTCCGGTCGCAATGAACTTGTCCGAACCAGATCTCAGATACCATAACACCTAGAGCTTTGAAACTTTGAAACTAGGATGTTAGCTCCATGTATGAATATGTGCAATCAGGAAAAAAAAATTTCAGGAGTGATCCACTTAGGGTACATTTGGGGCTCAAGAAGGGGTGGAGTTGTCCAATCTTAATCCTATGGGAAAATGAAATTTTGAATGTTTTGCACCATATTTCTCACTGTATCTAAAAAAGTTTTAATACTAGCTCACTGAAACTTCATAGGAAAGGTGTGAGTCACGTAAGAAAGAGTATAATATTTAAAATTTCAAAATAGCAACTATTGCAATGGAAACCATACCAAAAGATGGAAATTTTCAGAAAATAGTAGTTTTTTGACAAAAAAAACCTTAAAATTATTATCACTGTTGATAATTGCAAATTGTTTTATTTTTATTACAGATATATGTATTACTCATAAGGTATAAAGTAGACCCCTACCCAAAAGCTTGACGGTGGATTTAAAGGATAATGGTACCTTTGGTTGCCATGAAAACCAAGCCAGAAGCTTAAAATTTTTAGAAAAGGTGTTTTCCTCTGCATGTAATAATTTGATTTCATCAATAAATATATAAACTTATTTTTAAGGGGAACCCCTGCAAAACTTTTTTCTCCAGAGGGGCTCTCGTAATGCCTTGAAATCCGATTTTGGAGTTTGTTTGGGAGACTTTTGTGTTTCGCTTGCGAACACAGTTATCACTTGTCATTATTACTATTATTTTTATTATGTCGCCCCAGACAAAGTCGGGACGACATATTGTTATTTGTCTGAAAAAGTTTGTCCGGCCGAGTTCTCAATGATGCCTGAACAGAATCAATTCATATTTGGCACAAAGCTGGATCACCATTTGTAGATGTTCATAATTTTTTCAGAATGTCCGTTATTTTCAAAATTGCTGCCAATAAACGAGTTTTTGCCAAATTTAACAAATATACCTTCGAACACTCGGCATCAATTATCTCTTAAACCACTGGAAGGACTTTCATAAAACCTACTATAGAAACAGTCAGTATGAATAGTGAATGGAATCTATCCAAAAATAAAATGTCAAAATGGTCGCCATTTTTATGATGGCCGCAGGTACGCAGTGTTGTCTGATTAAAAATTTTAATCTGAATTTTTTCTGTTGCCATTTGTATGAATAATTTCATATTTGGTCAAAAGCTTAATTATGATGAGCGTTACCTTTCATGAAATTTTTGGATTCAAAATGGCAGTCATTTTCAAGACAATCTTTGCACTTCAAAATCAAGCTTCAACTTTTTAAAAAATTCTGCAGTGCATTCTACAACCCCTATGTCATCAAAATTCAAAAATCTACCTTTTGTGCTTTATGCTAGGCTATCTAGCGACAATGTATGGTCTCCATGGTTGCCTGCCGGCGAGGGGGCCTACGCCCCCTTCGAACACCCAGTACAGAGGGGACACATCCCCCCTCTGGGACACCCTGACATGTCATTTTAGTCCCCAGCCGCGCGCGAAAAATACCACATTTCTTGCCCAGAATTTATTTTGTTCAATAAGCCCATACTCTTTTCCTAGATATTTTACGAAAAGATATGGAGTAAATGAACATGAGACCATAACACATATGTTAACTCCAGCTGCAATAATTTTAATGAGCTGTATGGCCATTTCGGAAATTTATTCCTCATCAGCAGCACTAGAACCCAAACAAAGGAAATCCGTAATTTCAAAAAATGTTAAAATGCATAAAACCAAACGAACTCCGAATAATAAGTAAATATCAAATATAGCTAAGGACAAAACGACGATGGTGGGAGTTAATCCTACGGTTTTAGAATTTACATAAATTTAGATAATAGTAATTGAACAAAGTGTACACATGAGATAT
>MJUU01009936.1:74517-94106 GCA_002080025.1 Modiolus philippinarum | reverse complement strand
CTGCAATAATTTTAATGAGCTGTATGGCCATTTCGGAAATTTATTCCTCATCAGCAGCACTAGAACCCAAACAAAGGAAATCCGTAATTTCAAAAAAAATGTTAAAATGCATAAAACCAAACGAAATCCGAATAATAAGTAAATATCAAATATAGCTAAGGACAAAACTAGAGCCTGCCCAAATTTTTTTCTTGAGGGAGTCTGGTAATGCCTTGAAATCCGATATGGGAGTTCGTTTGGGAGACTTTTGTGGTTCGCTTGCGAACACAGTTATCATTTGCTATTATTGTTTCTTTCTTTCTTCCAATGATTTTTGTCCGGCTTCGTTCTCAGAGGTGCCTGGACAGAATGCATTCATACTTTGTGCAAAGTTAGACCAAGTTGTGAAGTTGTGTCTGCACCGGCCAAAATTTTCAAATTGGCCACCCCTTTCAAAATAGCGGCCATTTTACATGATTACCTGAAAACAATTTAAGATTCAATATCTCTTGAATTGCATAGCAGAATTGTTCATATTTTGTATTAATGTTCAGTAAGATGAGAGGAAGAAATTGATGCAAAAAAAAGTTCAAAGTGGCCGCCATTTCCAAGTAGGCGGCCAACATATGTCAAAATTTCAACTTTATCGGATTTCAACGAAAATTTATTTCTGGGTAAATTTTGATGCTGCAAACAAGATGGAATCATCGAATTGGCTTTCAGGGGCGACATCAGCTATTGCTTGCAATTGCAAATCTAGTTAAGGTCTTTCACCACAGTGAAAGACCTTCTTGTTATTCTTCTGATTATTATTATTATTATTATTCTTTTTCTTCCGTAACCCCGCTGACAAAAAACTACGCGACATCTCGTGACTTAACATAGAGTGGTAGTTCGGTTCAGGAATGGGACCTCAAAACTCACCCTGCGAACAAAATCTATTTCTAGTAACGGAGTTATCTCCCCAATCACGGTTTATCTTGTGTGGAACTCTCCTCAGAAACCGTAACAGTTATCAAAATTCTGAATGGGGGAAATGTTCGACTCACTCTCAGGATGATTTGTCATGCAAAAAAAAATTTTGGGGTCGCGACCCCGGTTACGCGTTTTTGACCCCTAAATATGCAAATTTTACAAAGTTATCGGATTTCCACCAAATTTCGATTCCAGTTAGCTTTTATGGTCCTGATAACAAAAGTTAGCGAGAACCGAACCGTCAGTCTGAAAAGAACCATTCAAGGACAACGGCAACGTCGGAAAAACAAAGAAACGAAGACATAACATGAGCACAAATCTGGTCTCAAAATTTTTTTTCGTCCGCCATTTTCAAAATGGCAGCCATTCAAATTTTCGTTTTCGGAATATCGCGGAAACCATAAAAAATTACTGAAAACACTATATTGGAAAAATACTCTCATTGAAATCTACATTTGATACATGTACATAAAAACTGTGCGACTAACCGTTTTTGAGTTATAGCCCTTGACGCGTTTCGGTAAATCGGTTTTTTGCGAATAACTTTTTAACCGTTACAGATAGTATAGTCAAGTTACATATCAAATTGATCAGTAAGGAGAGACCTTCAATTTGAGTCCAAGGTCAAAGGTCATCAATGTCAAAGGTCAAGGTCATAGCCAAATTTTGGTCTTTTTTAGGTAAAATCTCCAAAATGATAAGCGATAGATGATTAAATACAATGGAGAAAATGTAAATACCATTGAGATCTAAATTCATTTTATTGGATCCAACACTTTTGGACCATTTGTTTGGACCACTGGTCCGAAAACCATTTTTCAAGGCCCAGTTTTTAGAGTTTTTTTCTTATATTGCAAAAACTATTAAAGATTTAAAGAAACTATAAGAAGATAAAATGTTTAGTGCAATAAGGCCGACAAAATGGGGTAAAGGTCAAAGGTCAAGGTCCTTAGCAACAACTTTATTTACCATAAAAGTCCATAGCACCCATATGCAAAAAGTTTTGTAATGTTGTAAAGAGGAAATAAATGACATTGCCAACCGGAAATGACTTTCATGTCCTTAGCAACAACCTTATTTTTCGAAAAAATCCTTAGCAACCGTTGAACAAAAGACTAAAAAAGTCAGAACTTTTGTTTACATAACATTTTCGATAGAAATAGACATTAAAATCATACCCAACCATGTAATCATGGTGAAAACTGGTGAAAGACCTTGAAATTGTTCTCTGAACAATAGACTTTTTAATTATTATTCTTTTTCTTGACTTCTTGTGTCCAATACTTCAAAATGGCGAAGGGTGCCATGAAAATATTGAAAAAGGCTCGGAATTGCTTGAAATTTTACCGGAAGGCTGCCTTACATGTGTAGAATATACTTCTCGTCTCAAAGACTTACATTTGTAGAATTGGTTTCTGGTCTCCTAGACTTCAAAATGGCTACTGTTGCCATTGAAACCAAAAAAAAAACAGGAAGTTCAAAGTACTCAGAATTGAATGAAATATTACAGAAAGGTTGTTTATAAATCTGTGGATTTCATCTGAAACCTTAAGATTTCTGAAATAGAAGTTCGTTTGGGAGACTTCTTGTGTTTGCATCCAAAAAACAATTAATATAAGTTATGTCGCCCAAAACGTATGTCGGGGCGACATATTGTTATTCTTCTGTTTCTTCTTTTTCTTGTTATAATTCATTGTTTTATTGTTTTTCCATACTTTCGTGTCAAAGACTTCAAAATGGCAACCGTTGCCATAGAAACGATACAAAGGTGGGAAAATCAAAGTGTTCAGAATTGGACGAAGTTTTACACATTGTTACAGGAAGGTTGCCTAACATGTGTAGAATTCGGTTCTGGTCTCCAAGACTTAAAAATGGTAACCGTTGAAATGGAAATGGTAAAAAGATGGCAGAATCCAAAAGTGCTCAGAATTGAATGAAACTTGAAAGAAAGGTTTAAAATTTTTGGATCTCATCTAAAGCCTTTGAATTCTGATATAGGAGTTCGTTTGGGAGACTTCTTGTGTTTGCATACAACAACAACAACAAATACTGCATTTGTCAACTAAGACGCCCCATAAGGGGCAGAAAAATTAACAGGAATTTACTACAGTGATTGATAATGATTTGTTGATTATTTAAAAAAAAAAAAACAAAAACAAAAAAAGGCAGAAAATATATATGGATATGTATGTATGTATAAAATTTATGCGTGAAGAAAAGACTGGAAAAACAACATTAATGGCATTTGAACAAGACAAGGGGATATGCATTCACGTTCAATACCATCATTCAAGGGGCAAAGCATGATATCTATATTCCTTTCAATGGAATAAAATCAGTCAAAAATAGAATAAATAAAAAAATAAATAAAAATTAAAAATCATTTCTTTAACTTTTCAAGTCTCAATGAGAACAAGTCCCTTAATAGTGTATAAAGTTTACTGTAAATAAATAAATTTATCTTCAGCAGACATAAGCCAAATAAATTTAGATTTTTTATCTAGATATTTGAAGTTTGAGAATTTATTCTCAAGTTCTTTTATAATAATCTGCCTAGCGTCTTCCAGCTCAGGACACTCTAAAAGAAAATGAATTTCATTTTCAACAGATGCTTCACAAAGTTTACAGAATCTTTGATCAGCCGGGACATTACAATACCGTCCACTTTCAATCTCCAACTTGTGGGAGCTAATTCTAAAACTAGAGATTAATCTTCCTTGGTGAGGATTTCCCCAACTCAAATAATCTTCAAATTTAAAATGGTCTTTAAAGGTTCTATACATGCATAATTTGTTACCATGAGAAAAGGTGTCTCTGTTATCTAAGAGACGGCCTTTCCATAGGGAATTATATTTGAAATGGAATAAATTGAAAACTGATCTTTTTATTTTTTTCTTTTGAAAATAAAAGTAAATTTTCATTTATATTGAATTGTTCTAAAATTTCCTTTACACAACTGTACCAAGACAACTTATTTTCATTATGAAGTTGTCTTGAAACATTGAATGCATCTGCAGCTAAGAAGTTTTCTAGTTTTATTAACCGTTTCAAATATTTGATCATATTAAACATGTTAAAAAAACTTCAAAAAGTAGAGGGTAGCGTCCTAGTTCCCCCATCACTGCTAAATTTGTAGAGTGTCTACTGACTTCCAGTGTATATTTACACATGTTTACATGCAGTTTTTCAGCTGTTAAATCATTACACAGCTTACTCAAATAAGTATCTTTTAACCTTATTAATTATTTTTACACCAAAAGTGCCCAAAATTTTACTTCCATACAACAATATAGGTTTTATGGTATGGTCAAATACATGCAGTAAAGTTTTAACTTCAGGTTTATCTTGTTCAAAAACTTTTTTACATTTTAAATAAGCTTTTAGCCCTTTGTTATATAGATCTGCCTGTGCAGAAACATTGAAACTGACACCTAGAAATGTGTAGTTTTTGGAATTTTCAGGATAAATATTATTGCATAGAAATCTAACTGGCATCCAAACACAATTAATACTATATTATTACGCTTTCTGTCTTTCTTCCCCCTTTTTTTGTCCGGACAAGTTCTCGAAAATGCCTTGGCATAATTCATTCATACTTGGCACATAGTTGGATCACTTTATGAAGTTGTGCATGCTACCTTTTTTTTTTCAAAATGACCGCCATTTCCAAGATGGCTGCCATTTTACGTCAAAGACCTAGGAAAATGAGGAATCAATATCTCGGGAACTTCTTTGCAGAGCCTAATTATATTTTGTGTAAATGTTCAATGAGATGAGACGAAGGCATTTATGCGAAAATATTTTTCCAAATGGCCGCCATTTCAACTTTGTCGGATTTCAACGAAACTTGATTTCTAGGTAGATTTTGATGCTGCTAACAAGATGGAATCGTCGAATTGGCTGTCAGGGGCGACATCAGCTATTGCTTGCAATTGCAAATCTAGTTCTTCTTATTTTTATTCCAATGATTGTTGTCCGATCGATTATTTTTTAATGGCTAGATGTAATCAAATGAAACTTGGCATAAAGTTAGATCAATATAAGGAAATGACTTATGTACCCCAAAAAATTCAAAATGGCCGCCATTTCCAAGATAGCCGCCAAAATACGTCAAAATTTCTACGTTGTCGGAATTCAAAGAAAATTGATTTCTAGGTAGATTTTGACAGGTTGAAGGTGGAGTCATCGAATTGGTAGTCTGGGGTGACATCAGCTATTGCTTGCAATTGCATATCTGGTTCTTTTTCTTCTTCTCCTTCTTCCAATGATTTTTGTCCGAGCGATTATTTTGAAATGGTTGAACCAATTTATTTCTATCTTGGCACAAAGTTGGATCACCGTCTGAATTTATATTTTCGACATTTGAAATTTTCAAAATAGCCGCCATTTCAAAGGTACGTCAAAATTTTAACATTGTCCGATTTCAACAAAAAATGATTTCTATGTAGATTTTTACGCTGCGAATAAAATTGAATCATAAAATGGGGCGTCTGGGGTGACATCGACTATTGCTTGCAATTGCAAATCAAGTTGTAATAGGTTTTGTCGGGGGGGGGGTTAGAAAAATGAAATTAACAAATAAGATATCAAAAGATCTTTCAAACCATACTTGACTGTGCGTTTTTCGGCGAAGGACATACTAACCCTTCCAGAATATTTTATGTTACTTTTATTTGATTTCATACTTCAGTCCCTTAGTTTTGAATGAAGTGTGTTTTTATTCGGGTTATTATTGATGTACCATGTCTTTGTTTTCCTGTTGTCTTGCTTTGCCAAACATCTGGACTTCCATTTTTGTTATTAATTATTATTTTATCATTTGATATTGTTCTATCGTTGTTTTCAATTTTAGATACCTTGATAACAACATTTTGACAAGTCTTAGTGGCGAAGAATTTGACCTGTTTCCCAGTCTATTGCTACTGTAAGTAACTCTTGACTGAAAAAATTAAGGGGGTTAGTCATCAATTTTAAAAACAAATACATCATTATATAAATTTTAGGACTTTTTTGCTCGACAATTAGTAATGAAGTCCGCTCAAACCTGTGCTAGGGGACGTCTTGAACTTACAATGAGGTATGAGCAAAGCTCATCGTTGAAGGCCTCATGGTGACTTCAAGATGAGGAATAACAATAAAAGCGTTCTTCTATTGCTTTGTTTTACCATTTATTTCTGGAGACTTTGTCTCATGCACTTTTACTTCATATCCCTTCATTTCTTATTTTAGACAGGAGTTTGTCTCTACTGCAGTGTGGAGTCTGTAAAAGGATTCCTCGTGCGAGAGATGTATGCACTATATACATTTTCAGTTATTGTGAACTTGTGCTTGAGAAAATTTCTCAATGGACGCAAGATCACATACACTTGGCCATAAGTTAAGGACACCCATATTTCAATTTGAGATGAACTTTAAATAGGAAATTTAATATCGTTAATTTTCAAAAAATGTTTTAAAATTACTTTGTGATGAAAATATTCAAATTTCAACAAAAAAAAATGTAATGTACACAAAAGGCACACACAAAAGTGCATATTCCATGGCTATTTGTAAACTGGGGTGTAGAATGGGTGTTTAAAATAACGAAACAAGTTTCACTGAAATGTACGATTTCTTGTGGAAAATCCGAAAATGAAAAATTTCATATTGTCGAAATAAACACACATACAAGAAGAAAACAGTCTTTTTGAACCTTTTGATACGTCACCATTTCATCTAGGGGAGATAATCTGTTTTAAAACAGTTCTGAAGCGTCATTTATCAAGAAATGGTCAAGTAATGGCAAGATTAGGACTTCATGGTACTGTAGTCTGTTGTTGTATTGAATTTCCTGAAAGTTATTTGATTCATACTAATTTTTGAATTTATCTAGTCTATGGACGCCTCAGTGACACAGTTTTTGTCTACAAAATTGCATTTTTTTTGGCAAAAAAATTCTTTAATGCAATTGACATCAGTTCTGACATTTGCTGTTGCATAAAACTTGATTGAAATGACTAAATACCGAAGTTACTGTGAATTTATTTTCTGCATATGCACATTTGGACAACTTGAGTCTCTTCAGTGCAGATAAAATCTAAACGTTTGGAAGACCATTAATTGAAATGTTGTTTTGTCCAGATAGGCATAGATTATCATTTTTAAAAATGGTATTTTGAAACTCGTTCAAAGCGGAAATGCGATTTTTCCCATTTTTGCCAAAAATGACAATTTTCATTTATCAATATTTTCCCATCTACACTGCAAAAATTACTGAGATTTTGAAGCAATTATTTTAAGTAATGATGAAGTGCGCAGAATTTGCTGTAAGGATAACTTTTACACACTTCAAATGCAGTTTTCATGGATTTTTGATGAATTCGATCTCAATAATTAATCACGTCCTCACGGATTTGACATAACCGGTTTTGATGTTACGATATTTTATTACGCATGTTTGCAGTGTTAGTCTCCTTCTTTCAAAAACTAAGACATCATTTCAATGCATTATGCTTAGTACACCAAACATTTGAAAGCGCAAAATACATATTCAAAAATATGACTTTGAAATAAACTTTCAAATCGGATAGTCTTTACATTATGGCCAAGTATATATTTTAGAATTTTTGCTGTATATTTTTTGTAATATCAAATTGTTATTCTGACCACCTATTTATTGTTCCCACATCTCGCGATTTTATTATGCCAAGTTTTCTTACCTTTGACCCGAAGAGTGCCCTGTGGTTATTTAAATGTTGTAATTGTCTTCTGTTTGTCGTTTTGTGGGCAATGGATGACAGCCATTGTAAGAACATTTTGCAAGTTAATTAATGTTTGTTGACAACCCCGCATTCATGGGTAATGAAGAGCATGTAGGTACATGTAGCGTTGCTCGACAATTAGCAATGAATTCCGCTCAAATCGGTGCTAGGGGCCGTCTTGAACTTACTATGAGGTATGAACAAAGCTCATTGTTGAAGGCTGCATGGTGACTTCAAGATGAAGAACAACAATAAAAGTGCTGTTCCTTTGCTTTGTTTTACGATGAATTTGTAGAGACTTTGTCATGTTTACATTTACTCCATATCCATTCATTACTTATTTGTTGTGTACTAAATGTGCACAGTGATTTAATGATTTCTTTAAAAAAAATGATTAGACTCAATCATAAATCTATAATGTTCAATGATATTTTCGGTGATATTTTCTTTTGTGCAAAATGAATGAAAAGGTTGGTATGGTTTCCAGCAAAACATTCAAGAGGCAGAAACTCGAGCGTTTAGCAATTTCGTTAGTATAAAAATAATATGTTATTTGACAAATGTCATTATGTAAACTGAAACGATTCATGCAAGTTGGTGTTATATTTGTTGTTATTTTTTAGTTTGGTTATAATTGTAACCTGTAAATATTTACATAATCAATGAAATATGTTTAGGTTCAACTTTTATTTCTTAAAATGCAAAAAAGGGGGCATGTAATCAAGTACAGTTCAATGTAAAATTAAAAAATCTGGTTGAAAGAATTTTTCGTGTTTATTTTCGAGTATAGTTTTAAGTTAAAAGATTTGTAAGAAATAAAACAAGTTTTACTTATTTCCAATTGCATATTTCAGAAATAAATTACATAGAATGTACTAAAGATGAAGGAGTTAATTTTCTATCAAGAAATCCCCCTAATAAACAAAGAAATGAAATGATATGGAGTAAATGCACACGAGACAAAGTGTGGGCACTATATTCAGGTGGTCAAAACACAACCCGGAAATTACAAACAATAATAAAAATGCTAGAATTTGAAAGTATGATATTCGATCATGGTATATCAATATGAGAAATTCTCTCCCTAACCTAAATATATAAGAAGCATTAATAATCTTTATAATTATGAGGTTTTTTAAAATTTTTACCGCTGTTTTATTGCTCATTCTAGTATGAGTCTCTTTTTCTACTTTGTAAACAAAGTTATGTTCTAATTCCAACAATGTAAGTTATCATGCATTGAACCAACTAATATGATTATTTAGATATTGTCGAAAATCGTTGAACGGCAAGCGACCTTCAGGTCGCGCCGTTCAACCATTTTCGACACTATCTAAATAATCATATTAGTTGGTTCAATGCATGATAACATTTTTGTCCGGTTATGCAAAGCTGTTTGTGTTTAACTAAGAAAACGATAATTACAAAATGACCTACATTTAACTACACGATTGTACACATAAACGCTACGTCGACTGACCGCGTACTCTGGACAATACACAGCCGAATGATGTATTGATTTTTCATGTTGTATAAACATGATAAAGTTCGTAATACTTGGAGCGAAAACCTTTGAAAATGAATGCAAATAAAATATACATGTTATTCCAAGTATAGATGTATTTCACATTTTAATTTTTTAATGTAAATATCAGGTTGAAATTAGTTTTACATTACGTGGAAGAAAACTATGTTAAACTTTAATTACGATATGTTTATTTATCCATGCTTACTGCATGTTTGTGAATTTTTTCCTTATGTACAATTCTTTGAATGACTTTGGTCTACATGTAGGTGAAACACTGCATTATCATGATAATTGATTTTCTTGTGTAGGGTAGACATGGTTATTTAGCAGGTGGTTAATCAGCCGATAGAATCCAAGTTTACATCCGCATAACCGCACAATATTTTTTAGCTCATGCTTATATTTGTTTACGAAAGGACATTCGTAAAGTACAATTTCACATTTCATTCACTCAATATATATATATATATATATATATATATATTATTTTGTGTAAATAAAGATTTTGAAAAATGATTCACCCACAAATCCACATCAAATGATGACAATAATAGAAATTTACAAAAGTTGCTAAATTAAAGACTCGGAAGTGAAATTGACAAAACCGTAACCTACGAACGAATGTGTTGTTGTTATGAAATCTTATCTAAGTTGCATATCATGCTCTGAGATTTAAATACTAGTATTAAAATGTTTAATGTGAATTAAATTATAAATATGAGTTTTATTCCTTTCCTTTTTTTTGTTTGGCTCCAAAATAACATAACTTAACAGTCGTATAAACCAGAAATACAAACAGTTCAAACTTATATCCGCTTCGATTTTCAAATATCCGTTTATATGTTTTATGACAGATTAATTGTTCTTATTAATAAAGCTTATGAGCCACTTGTATTAATAAAACAACGAATATAAATTTCTCCGTGACCACTTATGTGTGTTTATTTGCGGCTCTCCGACATATTTCAATTCTAGTGCAAAACCAAATATCGCTCTTTAAGAGCCGCTTCGAATGTTCAAAACTTTTGTTAAATATATTAGAATCGAAATAGATTATTGCAATTGGGCTCTATGCGATTTAGAACATGGTCAGACATTATATTTTTCTTCATTTCATGCCACACTATCGCTCGGTCAAAAATACTGACAAATATAAGGTCCATGTTCTAATTCGCATAGAGCACGCTTGCAATAATCTATTTCTTAAATCATACTTAGTACTGTGTGTTTACGGGAACCCATATCATGTAATGCTAATTACATTTTCCCCTCTTTAAAATAGTTTTTCTACAGAATGTATTACACAGGCAGGGGAGATAACTCATCTATATAAGAGTTTTAATGCTCTTATAAACATGATGCAAAATACTTGAAAAATTCTTTTTGTTTGTAAAATTGCTTATGATCAGACAAGATAAGATAAGATCAAAACTTTTTACAAGTGTCACACATGCATAAGTTATGTTATATTTCATTTAATTAAAATTCTTTCTCTTTGATTTAAGTCGACATCATATGCTTGTCGTCAAATGTATGAAGTTTTAAGTGATTACATAGTATATATTTCGGTTTCTGGATTACCAAATGTTTTGATATGATCTGCACTGAAGAGACATAAGTTGTCGTAAAGCGCATATCCAGTCACTAATATCACAGTTACCTCGGTACTTTGTTACTTATTAAATAATTTTTTCTCCTGAAAATTAAAACTTATAAATAAAAGTGAATGTACCTCTGTCAATGAAAAATACTTTTTTCTGTGTTGTTTTAGATGTCGTTTTAATGGACTCGTGATTATAGAAAAAAAAAACGGTGCGCAGTGATAAATTGCTTTATACATGTAATCATTTTCGAGCTATGAGATGCAGAATGGGTCAAGATTTTAATCACAGTATAAGACAGCATTGGTATCCAAAAAACTCTGTTGTCATATCACAGAAATCAGTGTCTATAGTTTAACAGTGCATTGCAGAATAAATAAATACCAGAATAACAAAGATATGTGGTGTTACATGTATTCGTTTATTGATTTACCTACATATTCAAAGTAAAATAGTTGCTTTTTGCATTATTAACAGAAATGAAACTATGAAAAACTAAAAATATAACACATCAATGTACATGGGGAAAAATCACTACAAATAGATAGTGATGTTGAGCAACTTAAGGTAGATAGACAGTAACACTCATATCCATGAGATTTTGTTGTAAGTCCGCACAATTGAAGAACCAATCCTACTTACCCGAAATCTGTAATAAAAAGTAAGGGTCACCATGCTTGCTTTTTCTAGAATTGAGTTCAAAGTTTGCTCATTTTTAGCTATTTTTCACCTGAGTTTACATAGAATGCACGGGGAAAATATGGAAAGGAAATTTTTAGCTTAACAGAAATGAACTTTTTATCCATGAGAATTTGATGTATATTTGTGAACAGATAGTTTATGATGTAATTTATTGGTTACAGTAAAAAAAATGAATATGTCACCATGTTTTTAACGGAGATATTTTACAAAGTTTCCGGATTAAACATTATTTACGGGAAAAGGGAGTTAATTCGCGGCAAAGTAAACGATTGATTTATTGATTGATTGAATATTGTTTAACGTCAACTCAGCAATATTTCAGCTATATCAAGACGAGAACAAGTTTGTTAATAAATAATCACTTTGGGGTATGGAAAGGGCCATGGGACGGGAAATTCTGACTGCCACTGGAAAAGTAGGGTGAAATCGTCAAGGGCGGGGAATTTAGCCTTGTAGCCGATCACCTACGGACCACCCAAAAAGAGCTTGCTACAAGAGTTCTTTAACGTGCAGGAAGCGTGGCGTTTCTTCCAACACGTGGACCTGAGTTTACATCCCATCCGAAAGATTGGTTGTGTATTTATCAATCCCGAACAACCACGGAATGGGTCCTATTTCCATATCCCGGGACCCTCGGGGTCAGCCTCCGTTTAGGAGGGGTCACACCCCGCAAGCCGGAGATACTAGTTTCTATTTCTATATCTTGGGGTTCCCTCGGGGTCCTCTGTTAGGAAGACTCATACTCCAAGCTTAGAGGATGCTGCGGGCCTATTCATAAGCCGGGACCGCGCACGGCGGGCAAAGTAAACGAAATATGACGTTTCACATCTGTCATTCAATTATGACGTCACAAACGAAAAGCCGTCAAATTACTGTTCCGACCCGAAAATCAAGCCTAACCCGTGTCCGACTCTTTATTTTTCTAATGCGCGATTGAATTGCGCGGCGCAACAGTGTCTATCTACCTTAAATAACGCTTTTGCCGTGTTACTCTTCTTGAAATCACCGTGAGAACTACAGACGATCCTAGCAACGACTTGAGCAGAATGCATTTGAAAAAGTCGAAGAACTTAACATCTGTTCATCTTTTGTCATGAATTCGGTATCGAAAAAATGCAAAACTTAGGCGAAGTACTCTTACAAACTCTGTCATCCATTGAAGGGGAAAAAATGCAATACTACATATTAACGATCACTGCACACTCAGTAATTGATTGAAATAAAAGTTGACAAAAAAAACAAAAAAAAACGGGAGAGGTTTACACTTATTTATATATACTAATTACAATAAAAAAAGTTCTTATTTTTCGAAAAATAAGCAAAAATGATACAATTTATAGTGCACTTGTTAAAAATATAAATATTTTACAGTAACGTCAGTGGAAACATGTTATCTAGTTTTCCTGTTGGGATATTTGATAGCCTTTCTAAACTACAAATTTTGTAAGTAAATAAGATAAGTGATTTTAAATTTGAAGGAGAGGCCAGATTTATTTTGCAATGTACATGGTGACCGGTCTAAACGGATTCATTAGAGACTATAGATTGTCTATGTTTAGACAGACGATCGGATTACACAACCGATTAAGTGCACATGTAAAAAATATATGTATAAAACCACATGTGGTTTAGAAACTTGGACTTCCACTTAAGTGATGCGGTTTTTCTATACATGTAGGTCATAAACTGTTTATGAAATCAAGATATTTAAATATTTCTCGCAATTAACTTTACCTAACGTTGAATGTTTCACTTAATATTTGTCTGTTTGTAAAATTGGAATAGTTTTGAATTTTAAATAGTTTCGTAAAATACTCTGTGTTTTAGTACTTGATTTTAAAATGAAATGAGTTGTCCTCTTGTAGAACATTCAACAAATCCAATCACCAGTACACATTTTACTTATGATTTTCTACGATATGCGTAACTAATGATGAACCGGCCATGCAACGATTCTCAGTAAATTCGTTTGAGTTTACTGACAGTGTAGCTGTTGTTGTAAACCAATTTTGTTAGGTTTTTAAGATTTATGAGATGAGAACTTCACTATAAATAAAATAAATCACCGAACGCATATTTGTGAGCCGATTGAGGGATTAATATCAATGAAACAAAACATAATTTTCTATATTTCTGATTCACATGAACATAATCCTTTGATGAATCGAAATATTTTCAACTACACTGTTTAATTTACAGAAGTATGGAGAGAAACATTTTATCCAGTCTTCATCTGGGGACATTTGATAGCCTTTCTAATCTGAGAATTTTGTAAGTATCTCTCAGAGATCTCTTATTACTTTAATGTTGAAGACGTTTAATTTTTAAATGTCTTTAAACTCTAAGTTGACAAATAGTTACGATTTGAAGCTAAGAAATATCTATACTTTAGGTCCCTTGCAGAGAGTTAATTCTTCCGTGAATTAATGCTCATCTTTTATGGCTTAGTAGCAAATTAAAAGTATGGATTCTTACGATGCAGTAATTGTAACCATGAATAAAAGTCTTGGAATACAAGACGTCAGAATGGAAATTACACTGAAATGGCAGCGACTCTGCATCCACAGTTCAGTTTTTTTCATGATTCTATTTGTAATTTACAGACGAAATATGTACTAAAATTCGATCAAAAGAAACGATCGTGATATTTATCTACTATGTCAGAAGTTGTGCGTTGTTTAGCGTCGTTTCGCCTCGCTCAACCCGAGAAAAGACGTAATTTCGCTATTTTGTCATTTCTTCAACACGTGAAAGATCTGATCTTCAATATGATGTAATAGGAAAACCTCTCATTCTGTTTTGTCGTTGTCTCTCAGTCTTTAAGTCAAGGTAATTTCTGTTTATATATTATAAGAATGTGATTTTTGGTCTTGAGCTTTCGAATGAAAAGTTGTACCGCTACTACCTTGTCAAAACTGCCAAGTTCTGTTTGCCGACACTTTTATTGTACGCTCATGATTTATAAGTTTTTGAGAAGCATTTCTTGTATTTCGTGTGTAATACTATTACATTTGATCTATAGCTTCGATATGATACGTTGTACTGTTGTACCGTGTCTCCTTTTTTTTCAAGTCTGGCACTTATCTACATCGAGTTTGCTGTCAAATTCGGTTTTCTGATTGTAACCATATATCGATTTTTTGATATTTGGTGTACAGCTTTGGTATGGGAAGTTCTTCCGTGTCGTCGTTTTCAAATACTCACTCATTTACTTTCTGCAGTACTTAAAACGTCATTTTTCAGATTGTAGCTATTAGTGAATTTCTTTGTCGAGGATATCTAGGCTTTTGTATGTAATATTAGTTCTAGGATGAAGTATGGAATATGAACTCTGTAACGGTAATAGCAGAGTTTTGCAACTGTTTAGAAAATAATTAAGTTCAAGAAATTGTTACAACAACCTTCAAATGTTTTGAAAGCTTCAGATAAAAATAAGACTGTTTCAATATTAATGAAGAACATTTTTTTAGCAGAATCTTAAGGAATTCAGATAAAAATAAGACTGTTTCAATATTAATGAAGAACATTGTTATTAGCAAAATCTTAAAGAATTGCAGAATCTGAGAGATTCTAGACATTTCTGGTGTTTTCAGATTTGTAAACACTACTGCTGCTTATAGAAGATTCTTAGTAATTCTTGAAATACATAATGGTATAGTTTTTAACCGGTAAGATTCGCACGAGTTTGTTCTACCCTTGACGATTTTAATGAACGTAGCTTTACTATCACAGCTAAATTTTTACAACAGGTTGTTGAATATGTTGAAGAAGTTTTATAATAGATATGAACATTTGATATCTAAATATAGCGTTACTCGTACACAGCTTATTACATGTATTACTTAGGGAATTTCTAACCCTCGTTTTACGGAAACGCTGTTAAAAATGCCAGAAATTGATTACAGGTCCAAAAACAGATTAGACGTAACTTATATTCTTTACGTAATAGGGGATATCGACAAGATATTATGCTTGCATCCGTTAAATAACCCTTGAGACCTAATGACCTGAAAAATTTGCACACACAATGACCGCTCACTGATACTGCCGATGTCAACTGAAATTTATGATTAATCTTGACTAAATTCTTCGGGAAGTTTTGAGTTTGATTTTCTATCCACAGAGCAACGATGTTCTACCAGCAGACTAGACTCCTTGACCCATCTTTCAAAATTACGTACGGTCACATTCTCTCCTTTCAAGATTGTGGTCACTGAGTCTACCTGTATTAGGTTTTATTCGTATGTTTATTATACTTTAAGGAAACGGAACAGATAAAGGGGAGGTTTGGGTACCCATAAACGGGTTTAACCCTACCGCTGGCTTTTGCTTGTGCCGGTACCAAGTCCGGCTGTCCCGAGTTCCTATTGTTGTCTTAGTTTGTCTCTTGTCTTATTCGTGTTTTTCATGTGTAGTTCCATGATAGATTGTGGCATGTTATTATAATTTGAAGCCATTGTAATTGTTTCCTGTTATCCATTTTTTACATTCAGGAAAATTATGGTATTCCAGATTAGTAGTTTTTATAGCCATTAAAAACAATTATGATTATCATACAGACTTACTACTAATGTTTGTGGTATTTATTGTTTTATGAAAATGACCAGGCCTCATGCATGTCATGAATTACACTTGTTTTATTCTGGATTGTCCACCATTGCAAAATTGGAAAATCGAATTTACAATTCTGGTTTTACAAAAAATTATCATTTTACGATGTCAGTTGTACCAGAATTGTAAAAGTTACAGCTCTAAAATACCAAAAATATACACATATAATTTTGGAATACCAGAATAATACAATGTCACGTACGGTTTCACAAAAGTTGATCTATATCAAGGATTTCTCAACTTCTTAACGTAATAATGGTTTGATATTTTTTGTAAAGCTTAGCTATGGAGATTAAATCTTTTCAGGTCGTAATTCTTCCCTTACTGTTTGTCAATTTTTCATTGCAGTCTCCTATTCGGGCTATGATTGTAATTATAATATGGTATTTAGTCTTAAGCTTTAGTGTGAGTCGTACCTTGCTTTGCTAATACAGGAAAGGAACTTTCATCTTTTATTTTAGCATCAAAGGCATAACACCTTTACACTTGTTTACATAAATAAATTAGTTCCATGTGAAATTTTTATGTAATGGTGGATGAAAAGAATGTCATTGTACACCAAGTTGAGTTTACAGACACCAGGAATTTAATCGTTTTTTTTTCAAATTGGAAGTACCTCTTTATATCGAAACACTCTAAAATTCTCGAAATACTAACGCTATTATAACAACTAACAATGGGTATGCATGCTAAATTGCGGGGTCTTTTAGATGTACCATTATGCCACTTTCTAAGCTCATTACTACTTTATTGACCGCAGTCAGAGATGGCCTGAATAATAACTGTAATAAAGTCTACTCGACTAGCGGCGTCAATCAGATGTGGATTCTAAAACTTATATAGATCTACTTGAACAGCTATCTTCTAGCAGTCTTACCCATTGCAACATCATACAAACTTTTGATTATTCTACTCTTTATACTACTCTACCACACAATAAATTGAAAACACTAATTTCGGATCAGATACATTTCTGCACTAAAAACGGAGAAAGCTGATACCCTTATTTAGTAGTAGGGAAAGACAAAACATATTTTGTAGAGAACTACACTGAGTCAAACAAAATATACACGGAGAATGACGTAATCAAGATGTTGGAATTTTTAATAGATAATACTTTTGTCGAATTTGGAGGTTGCGTTATTCAACAGACAATCGGGATTCCCATATGAACTAACTGCGCACCACTTTAAGCTGAGCTCTTTCTTTTCTCGTATAAGGCCAAGTTTACAAGTGCTAACAAAAAAAAAACATTTAGCCCAGTCCTTCCGCTACATAGACGATGTACTTTCTTACTGATACACCTGTGTCCGCTCTGTACTTATATCTTATTTATATACATTGATGAACGTTTGAAATCTAAGCTATTTGACAAACGTGATGATTTTAATTTCCCATTGTAAATTTTCCCCTTCCGAGCAGCAATACACCTACCTCTCCAGCCTATGGAGTGAACATTTCACAGTGGATTCGTTACTAACGAGCATGAAGTTTATACAGTGATTTTTTAATAGAGGAAAAATACTGTCCAAAAATTTACTTAGTCAGAGATTTGTGAACCTTGGTTGCTTTCATCCCTTCAGAAATTTTATTGCCGTCACCGTGACATCATTGACAGATATGACATGTGTGCGTCCCAAATGTAAACAGACATTTTCAGCTAAAATTCACGATCTCACGGATATGACATACCCGGTTTTGACTCAACCCTGTATTGACCCCCTGATAGTGTGACAAGTGCCGCTAGTGGAGCAGGACATGCTTACCCATCCAGAGTACCTGATGTCACTCCCGGTTTTTATGGGAGTTCACACTGTCAGTACTTCAGTTTTCGTTTTGTCTTGTATCATACTGTAAAATATTAGTTATACCTTCATCAGTGATGTTTGTGCCACCGATTTGTCCTTGTCATTGTTTCAATACTATAGTGATTTACAAAAAGCTTTTCTCAAAATTTCACCATTGTACTGTTTGAGGAGTAACAAGTACCAAGGATTTCAATGTTTTTTGTCTAAAGGTTAGAAAATGACATTACATTGTAACCAATCCGCTACATAACATACCTTTAAAAACACTGTATGCCTTAGTTATAGTGTGACGGGTCTCGCTAGTCGGGCAGGACATGCTTACCCTTCCGGAGCACCTGATGTCACTCCCGGTTTTCATGGAAGTTCACACTATGAGTGCCTTAGTTCTTAATGTCGTCTTTTTATTTCCTTGGATTGTAGCTGTTTACATCCTTGTACTGTCTTTGTTTTTCTCTGTTGCCGTTTTAGCCATGTGTCTTGACTTCGATTTTTGTGGTCTTCGCTTCCCTTGTTCCTTCGGTATTCTACTGCCGTTGTTTGTTACTTCCAATACTATTTGTATACAACTAGATTTGAAATAATCAAGTTTCATTTTTCTTAAACAGGTATCTTGGCGAAAACATGATTACAAGTCTAGATGCAGGGGTATTTGATTACCTGTCTTTACTTGAGAGACTGTAAGTTTACTTATGATTTAGTCATAAGTAATTTATATGGTACAAGACTATAAACTTTTCTAAACTTTTAGGATAGAATTATCGAATGCATTATGAGTATTATTTCGTAGGCCAAGCATCTCTATAGAAGCAAGCGAGGTCTCTCTTAAATTAAATGCAGAATGCCTTTGTTTAAGAAAGAAAAAAATATGGCATTTTTTGCAGTTCAGCAGATACACACAATTTCGCGTGACTTTCTTTCGAACATTTTTTTGTTTTGAATACAGAAACGCCTAAATCAGTCCTCTGCAAGGAATCCTTTTTGCATAGAAATTATTTCGTTTTCTTTATGACACAAATTATATAACTTCACAGTGACCTATAGATTGTTTAATTTATATTTAATTGATTTTTTCATGAGCAAACAAGCATCATTTCTTATCATAAATGAAAAAAAATAATAAAAATTGTGCTCTAAAGGATACAAAATCTGCTATTCAAGTAACAAAGAAAGCTATAGTGTGCTTTAATTTGGTTAACAAATACCTTATCGAAAAAAAAATGAAATTATCAATGTCTATCTTCCTAGCATTTGGTCTAAAGGCAGATGAAGTCAAGACATTTTTGAACCGAGATGTTTCTTTATACACTTTTTAACATTTCAAAAACTGACATGCGGACAGATTGATAACAAGTACAAGGAAAGGTTAGAACTGCTTTAATTTATTTAATATTGTTATATGTGTAACAGATACCTTGGTGACAACAAACTATCAACTCTACCTGCGGGAGTATTTGATGCTTTATCTCTACTTAGAAGACTGTAAGTTTACGTATGCGTCATTGATAAGAAATCGAAAAATTATTTATCAATTGGTCATAAGTAAACGCTTCTTAATGTCTTAATAATCTGATGTTGCGTTGGTACTATCATCAATGTAAATCACCTTGGAAAGCAGGGGCGGATCCAGAGTGCCGAGTGCCGGGGG